>WTXF01000004.1:600000-813197 GCA_022496215.1 Russula brevipes | reverse complement strand
GTGCTGGTGCCCCCGATGTCCGTTTCCGATACCCGACTAGAGCCATTCGTGTCGATGCTACGATAGATAGGGCATTCGAGATCGGCATAGGTTTCGTCACCCGCTTCCAGCATCTGTAGGAGACAGGAGCGGAGCTATGTACACAAATTAGTTATCTGGGAATAAGGGAGAAGAGTGAAGTTACTAACCCAGGTTGATGAAAGGAAAGACTGGAATTTCGAGACCCTAATTCCTGTGAACTTCATAGTGAATGTCTGTAGCGAAGAATCTAAAGTTATTAGAATATGAACTCGTTATAAGCGTATCGGTCGCACATTGGGTATACTGTGTGCGTGGTTGCCAGCTCAACCCCAACATCACCCATATCGGTGCGCCACGCATTCCGGAAGTTTGAGAGAACCCACCCAAAAGCTAGGGCCATTTCCCATGGGCTGACAGAGACGGTGCTTGCTATATATACAGGGCCGACATCCAAAGGTGCCTGCAGCGAAGTGGCATGGGGAATTCAAAATGGATAAAGACAAACGCGGAATTTCCGGACTGCGCGGTGAATTGCCATGTATAAAAACCATCGCTGTCCCTCGGACTGCGAGGCTAAACGAGCTGGAAACTGTTTCATTGTAGCGCCATGATACGCGTGATGTTGTAATGCGGAGATAGCAGAGTACGTACTAGTAGAAGGTCGTGCAGCTCATTGTAATTTCGCCGAGGGACGGCAACAAAATAGTTCGAACGCAAAAATGTGCGACGCGTGGACGCGTGGACGGTGGACCCAGAGGGAGTGATAGATCAGCCATTTCCTTAAACGGGCGGTGACCATGTGGCAAAGCGCCGAGGTGTCACCGCTTAACTCGTCATACGCATCGTCCAGCTTCGGATTCATGGACGAATGCCGAAATCTGCACTAGTCCCTTAAGATGCATGGCCGCTGGCTTCGTTTAATAGCCAGCGGTCTTCATTAGTATGTTCGAGCTAAAACCGCCCAGTTTCCCTGCCCCATCCAGTCCGTTGTGCGACTGCCCTCCTCTATTCCTGTCCTTCCTTTACGTCCTCCCCTCCCTCAAGAGACCCACATTCCTTTATAATTCCTCTCGTCTCTACACATCTTAGCTATGCGCACCGTCTATGCCTTCCTCGCTGCGCTCTCATTGTCTCTCATACAATGCGCGAGTGCAAGTGCAAAGTTCTGTCTCAAGGACCAGTGGACCGGCAAGGACTTCTATAACGGCTGGAACTGGGAGACCGCAGATGACCCCACCCATGGCCGCGTTAACTATGTGAGCCAAGCCGATGCCATTCGCAAGAATCTGACATACGGTCCGCTTCTCCTGCCGTCCCGAGTTCCGAGCCTTGGCTGACCGACTTTCGACTTTCAGCGGTTGGAAACAAATTCTTTATGCGTGCGGACGATGTGAGCATCGTTAACCCCAAGGCACGAGGGCGCGACAGCATCCGCATCTCTTCGCAGGCGGCGTATGACGAGGCCTTGATTGTGCTCGACCTTGCACACATGCCCGCGGGCTGCGCCACCTGGCCCGCCTTTTGGACTCTGAGCGCAAAAGGACCGTGGCCCAATGGCGGGGAAATTGACATCATCGAAGGCACGCTCCCCCCGTCTCTCTCGCTCTCCCTTCAGAGTCACTCACACTCAGCCCTGAATCATCATATAGGTGTCAACTTGAGAACGGTAAACCAAGCCACTCTGCACACTACTCCGAACTGCACGATGCCACCGGACAACGAGCGCCAGCCGCAGACTGGGTATGTCTTCTGCTGCGTGTGCTCGCTCGAGCCCTGAATCCCTTACTCTTTTCTTTCGATCAAAATGAAAACAGAACCACCCTCTCGACGAACTGCGACACTTCCGTCAACTCCAACGCAGGGTGTGGTGTTTCCATCTCGAAAAGTGGTCCGTCCTACGGCGCGCCGTTTAACCACAACGACGGCGGATACTATGTCACGTTGAAATCACGAGAGTTCGGCGTCCTGGTCTGGTTCTTTCCGCGAAACAACTGCCACGCGCTAGAGGAGTGGCTGGCAGGAGATTCCCTCTCCCTAGATTTCCTCTTTTGGCTTGAACCGGCCGCGAACTTCCCCATGAGAAAGGGGTACTGCGACTATGGCAAACACTTTGACGCGCACAAGATGGTGTTCGACCTGACATTCTGCGTGAGCGCCTTTCCGCGTTCTCTACCTTTGAATTGAATACGACTGAGGTGTTTCCCTTTGCGCAGGGCGATTGGGCTGGCAACGTTTATTCCGGATCTGGCTGCCCGGGCACCTGTGTGGACTGTAAGTACCCCGTTGCCAGACAAATGGTCGATACCCAACTCATCAACTCATTTTTTTTTCGTCAGTTGTCAACAATAAAGCATCCTCCTTCAGCGAAGCCTATTGGGAAATCAACAGCTTGCGCGTGTACGGCCCCCAGTCGTAGTGATGACTTGGTGGCTTCATGACTCTTATTACTCCAAACCACTTGCGCTACCCAATGGATCAGGACTATTTAGACATTTCGCTTATATTTTCGCCTTTGCACATTTAGCACAATACCATCTCGTTAGCCCAATGGAACCATGACGATACCCATACATTGTGGGCCAGATACGAATATAAATACATACTATACCTTTGCATTTACGGCACTTTTACTCTCCAGGAAAAATGCAAGACATCCATGTGGTGTAAGCGAACGTGAGGAAAATACTAGTAGGAAAAAATCATTAACCCAGTTGCATTTTGCCCAGTCCAACGTCGTCCTTTCATGGTAGTGAAACACCATAAATAGAAAAAAAACCGGATCGAGAATTCTGGCGATGCTCGCCGAGCCAACACGCGTATTGCGAAGAGAGGCACAGCGGACTGACTGATCTTGCGCATGCCAGATGAAAATGGGGTATTGGGGCGTCGTGACAGAAAGACAGAAAGTGCTTTCCGGTCCTGCCTGTCCCGACGCTTCTCTAACGAACGCGTTCCTTTTCTCCGGGACTTCGAAGAATGGCCTGAATGCAGTCATCGTCTTTTCTTTTCCACAGGGACCCAAAGTCAGGACTCTTCGGGTTGGTCCATGATGCATGATGCTAAGCTACGGAGATAACAGATATCCCGATACATATTCACCAACTAGCAGACAAACAAAGGAATAGCGTAAGTAACAACTAGAAAAGTGTCTGAATATAAGAAAGTACAAAGCAAGCGGGAGAGAGGGAGGTATCGCTAGTTTAGTTTGAGAGCTCGTATGCAAAGGTCGTAACGTAAAGCAAAAAAAAAACACAAAATCACATCCAAGAACGCATTCATCATTTCTCTTACAGACCCATAGATGAAGATATAGATGGTGCAGTAGATCCATGCCGTTGACGCTCCCATAGTTTGGCTCTTGGGCGAACGTCGATGTTCTCAAATGGCGCTGATTGAGATAGTTGAACGCAATCGCGTGTACCCAACACGAGGAGCTCGAAAAAGAATGCCGCAGCAGCGCGACGAGTCGCCTGCAGATCCGACCGAAATTAACGAATATATAAAGCTGGGATGCATGAGAGCACACACCTTCGTCGACATGTACTTGAAACTCATAACCCTTTCTTCGCTCTCCACCGGTTCGAGTTCTTTTCGGATGATACCGAGGGCACGGACAGTGTTCTTGCTGTAGCCCTTCCCGTCCGAGTTGGTGCCTCCGTTGTCCGTTTCCGATACCTGACTGGAACCCTTCATGTCAAATGCCACGATAGGGCATTCCAGATCGGCATAGGTTTCGTCGCCCTCTTCCAGGGCGGGCGTGCTCGCTCGGGAGATGCGAGTAAGCTCCGACGGTGCGGCCGACTTCTGACGGATGAGCTCCACAGGTGGCAGATCCTCTTTGCCAATGTCCATCTGGAAGTCCTCCATTCCGAGCCCGGTGTTATCAAACTCGAATCCTGGGCCGACGCTGCCACGGCCGAGAATCTCGCTGCCAACACCCTGGCTGGGTGCAACACTGGCGCGACGCGCCTGGCCGGGCTCACCGTCGTCCTCGGGTGCAACGCTACCCTCACCCTCTGGTTCTATCCGCGCACGTTTGCTCGGGGGTTTTTCTGGCGATGCACCTCGACGCTTGCTGGATGGAACATAAGTTGCAACCGGGCGCATAAACATCTCCTGCAGTTCGGGGGCAATGCCTGGGGGCCCGGCAAAGAAAAATGTACCGCTTGGAGTGACCTTCGTTGGTAAGAAGTGTGCGATGGGATCCTCGCGGATTTCGAGGAGGCGCATAACGACTGGAGAGCGTGGAAGATATTGATGATCGGTGAGAATGGATGAGACATCCATGGCATTGAGCGGTCCTAGACCACCACGTCCCCGACCGTCTAGCTCGGTGAGATCGTCAAAAATTTGCTTCTTTTTGCGCCTGCGCTTTTCCTCTACTACCGGTTCTTCAGGTTGCCCTGGCTGCTGTTCTCCGACAACCACGACAGGGACTGCCATCTCGACATTTGGGGGTGGTGTAACAGGTACTTCACTTAGCGGCGAAGCTGCGTCCAATGTGAGAAGCTACCCCGGAACGGACAACTCTGCGCTACTCACAGGCTCTGGAGGGTGACCTAGTTTGCTCAGGGGTCTTGCCTCCCTCGCTAATGGGACGATCACCGAAATCAAGGTCAAGATCGATGTTCATGCCTTCTTCAGGGCCAAAACCGAAGTCCATATCATCGCCGAACGGGAGTTCTGACGGAGCTCGACTGTGACGAGAGAGTATTTCGAGCTCGTCTCCGCCTTGCTTAAGGAGATGCGAATCGAGCGACTCGCGTGGCTCTCGTGGTGGCGCTGCATCTCGACCTACTTCCACGCTCATATCGTCGACTTCGCTGCGTTCGCGCGGAGTTGTGGGATCATCTCCAAATGTCAATCCAAGATCGACTTCGTAGTCTTGTGATCCAATACCATCGGATGGGCCGAGGTCAAAACCGTACCCGCCGTCGTCGACACCGAACTGAAGGTCATCCGCTGTCGTAAGTGTGATATCGGCTTGACGGGCCATATGATGCCCTTGGGGTTGAATTTCGCGATCCTCGAAGTCGATGTCCCTAATAGCCATGAAGAGGAGATTTTGGAGACTATAGTGGGCGGCTTACCAATTGATGTCCGGGAGTAGAATGTCAAGATCAAGATTGCTAGTGGGGAGCGTGATGGCGTTGCGGTTAACAGCGAGTTGATCTTCTGTCAAGTCTACGACACCTGGTCTGAATGTCTGTGGCGGGTGATCAGTTGGTGTGTGTAATCTTGAAGGGCTAGAATAGCCCACAGACCATCTTGATCTTCAGGAGTGCTTCGTTACAATCGTCAAGCAAGTACTTCGCTTTTCGACTATAGATGCGCACAACACCGAGAAGTAGTTGCCCGCTCAGCCGGAGTGCCATAACTTCAATCTCCTGGCCCATGATTGCGTCTGTAGAACAGCGTCATTAAGGGTCCATAGTTGAGGTTCAATCGTGCACAAGTACGCACCAACTGACTGCTCTATATCGGTTTGGAGGGTCTGGGCTTTGGAGAGCTTCCGTTCCATGTGCGCGGCGAGCCATACTTTGGCGAGAGGGCCGCGTCGGGATAAGATAGCTTCGGAATAGAACTGGAGAGATATAGTTGAGAATCATCGGAAGCGACACACAACGTACCATAATTAAGAGAAAAGAAAGGGCCGACGCGTCAAGCGCAAATGGAGGAAAAGGGGGAGGGGATGATGGAGCCGAGCGAGCGAGCTGAGCGAGAGAACTGAACCTCTCTCACAGTCACGTGGCTGCCATTTCCGTTTTGGATCGACTGGATTTCGTTTTCTGTTCGCTCGTCATGCTCTCAAGGTCGCTCTCTCGGAAGCGCGTAGCCACGCAAGCACTAGGCATCCAAGTCTCGCTGTACTCAAGTGGTATGTCCAGGTTATGATCTCAGCCAATCCCCGTATGTAACCACCTCTCAATCAGGTACCCACTCTCAACGCGTGCGAAGCCATCTCTTTCCCCAGGATCGTTCGAAACCCCGCCCCGGTCGCTCTCCTGCAAAAGCAGACAGAGTATCTCGAGCCACACCATGGTCATTTAGGCAACACACTGTGCCTTCGTCCGGCATCGCGGCCTTCAACCTGAAGCTCGGACAGGCCGTCGATCTTGGCCATGGCGCCACCCTAGTAGAGACCCTGAAACAAATGAAGGAGCTCAATCTCCAGCCAGATCTTCTTACGTACAACTCCGCGATGGAGCTCTTCGGGAAGCATGGCATGGAAGACGAGGCTTGGGCCCTGGTAGATGACATGAAAGCATCTGGGACCATGCCAGACATCGAAACGTATAAGTTCCTTCTGCAAGTGCGTATAACAAGTTCTACATTTCTCGAGTCGCTGCTGAATTTCCGCTATTTGCGCACAGTCTGTTCGTTTCGCATCTCACGAAGCCACTTGGTCGGTGCTCGAAATGATGGAAAATGCTGGAATGGAGCCTACCGAAGCCACATATGCGCTACTTATCAACAGGTATCTAGACGATTCGAACTTGGAAATGGCGTTCAAACTCCTCGTTGAAATGGAAAATCGCGGGCTAACGCCTACACTTCTAACCGCAGAGGGTGTGATCACCCTGGCTGCCCGGAGAAGGATGCCGCGTCTCGCCCTGGAACTGGCCGAGAATTTCGAAGGTTCTTCTGTGCGTAGATTGGGCATGCATGTTTGGGTGTCCTGCCTGCTCTCTTCTTCCGAATGTCTTTATGTAAGTGCTATATTTAATCATTCAGGACACGCATTGATTGCCACGTCCATGCTACTTAGAAAGAGGGCATCCTCCATTTATGGCCAAAAGTCACAAATGAACTCAAGGTTCTGCCAGATGAGGGTTGCGCTGTCGAGGTGCTTCATGCTGCCGGCCGTCATGGACTCCCCGAACTGGCTATGGACGTGCTCCGTGTTCTGAAGGTCATCGGCGTTGACCTACGAGAATATCACTTTGCCCCCATCATTGAATCTTTTTGCCGCACCAACCGTATTAAAGAGGCGCTCGCGACTCTGACTCTAATACGTGAAAACAACATCGAGCCAAACTCTGATACTGCGCACCCTATCTTCGAGGCAATTCGGGTCAGTGCTGACGCTGTTGATGCTACTTGGGATGCACTCGAAGGTCTTCGTTCCGAGGGCCAGGCGGTGGATATCACAGCCGTCAATGTCGTCATCCAGGCATCCGTCGCTCTAGGAGATCTGCAACGTGCCTTTGGAACATATCGAATGTGTACAACTTTAAGCGTCAAGCCGACACTCGACACATATCATTTCCTTCTGTCGGGTTGTATTGCTGCACGGCATCGGGAGCTGGGTGACCGCCTCATCGCTGAGATGAAGGAATTGAAGATCAAGCCTGATGCAAGGACGTACGAGCGGCTGATTGTTCTGTGCCTCACGGGAGAGACATACGAGGATGCCTTCTTCTACCTGGAAGAGATGAAAGCGGAGAACCTGTACCCACCACTATCGGTGTATGAGGCAATTATCCAACGGTGTGTACTGGAGAAGGACAATCGGTATTCCGTAGCTGTTCAAGAACTCCAAGAGTTTGGATACACCATATCTCCGGAGTTGGAGGAGGTCATTTCGGGCGGTGACGGGCGACGATAGGCACGTGATTCGCAGACGCGACGCGTCTGTTTATGTTTATTTACTCCAGGTAGTTCAGTTCTCTTAGTTCACTAATCAACCACCGACACTATCACCGCGTTCGCCGTCCGAGAGAGATGCAGGAGAATGCGCAAGCTCAAAAGGAGCGCTATGCGGCACTTCAACGTAAACTCGAACACTTAGAGAAGGTTCATGCTGATGGAAAGAAACAAGTGTGACTTTCTGTTTCTTTTCTTGCCTTCGCGGTCACCTGACGCTTGGATAGTATCAGGCCAACCTCGACAGCGTCACAAAGGAGCTCTCAGCCGTGCGGAGGAGCAACGCAGACCAGTTGACGCGATTTGACAAGTTGAAGAAGCAGGTAACTGCACAAGATACGAGGATCCAGGACTTGAGGAGGACGTCAATAACAGACCAGACCGAAATCAAGGATCTGCGTGCCAAACTCCGCGTCGCAGAGGCCGAGCGCGTCGGTCTTCAAACAAAATACAACGACGCAGTCCGCACGAAGCAATCCTCGGATTCTGCGAATGCCGCTCGCCGCGATGAATTGAGAGAGCGCGATCGCAGCATCGCAGAACTCGAAAAGGCCATCGTACAGGAGAAGAAGCGCAGGGAAGACGTCGAGTCCCAACTGCACCAGGTGGTCGGCGCGAAAACGGAGGACGAAAGGAGGCGATCAGACGAGAGCGCCAAGGCTCGAACACAGCTCAAACAGGCCGAAACGGAGGCCGCACGAGCCAGAGCCGAACTGGACGCCGATCGGAGGCAGAGCGAAGCGCAGAGGGAAGAACTCGTGGCACAGGTGGAAACTCTGCGCGACATGCTCCTCCAAGCCGCGACGCACTACGGCAAGCTGGTCTCGGAGACGGTGCCCAGGCCCGCGCACGACAAACTGCGGCACGAGCACCACTCGCTGCAATTTCGCACTTTCCGGCTCGAGCGCAAACTGGCCAATACCGAGGCGCAAGTGGCGGAGCTGGCAGATCTCATACGCCAGACTCAGGATGCGAATGGTTTCTTGGAGAGTGAGCTGCGCGCCGCTGGGGAGGACACGAATTGGTACAAGGTTGCATTAGAGGACATTCAGACAGATATTCGCAGTGGCCGGGCGCAATCTACCCATGGCTTGCTCGTCGATAGCCTCGCCACAGCCCAGAAAGAGTATCTGCTCTCCGAACTCGAGATTCACGAGGTCCTTTCTTCCGGCGAGCGACGTTCTGCTAGATTCTACTCTGGTCTGAACAACGAGCTCGTGACGTCGTGCGCTGCAATGCGCGCCGATCTGGATGCGGGACTTCTTGTATCGCAGACGCAGGCGATCGAGTTGCAAACCGCAATGGTTCTCCAGGACGCCACAACTGCAGATCTCCACGCAGCCAGGACTGAACTGGAGTCGACGCGCAGACAACTTCAGGAGACCTCCAGCTCGCTGAGCACTACGAAGATGAGCGAGGCGGCGCTTGCCCAGGAGGTAAAAGAAGTCAAGTCCCAAAACAAAGAGCAGACAACCGCACACAAGCAAGCACTCCAGAAGGAGAAAGAGACGGCCAGCAGGCTCGCGACGAGCCTACAGCAGAGCAAAGTAGCTGAAGAGGAGCTTCGAGGGGAAATCAAGCAGTTGAGTTATTTCACACATGCCCCTCGGCTTGTCGACTCGTGCTGATGCGCACCGATCCAGGCTGTCGGCTGACCTAGCAGACGCAGAGCGCTATCGAGAAGCGTATCACAATCTCCTTGACGAAGTCGGAGTTCTGGCAGCACGGAACCAGCTCGCAGAGAGCGAAGCCACCAGGATCAGCCAGTTCAACGCCGAAATCCTGGGACACAACAACCCAGCGCAGCGCATCGTGTACCTCGACCGGGTGCGCCGTGAGCTGGCAGAAACGAAGCAGGTGAGTTCATTCGTCTGGCGGCCGTATCGCGTGGCGCATCAGCTGCGGTCCCCCCGCCCAAACTCTCCAACCGTGGATTCTGATCCCTTGGTTCGTACCTTAATTCTAGATGCTGATCGTCGCAACGCGCGAGCGCGACGCCGCGGGTGCGCAGATCGAATGCCTCCGTCGGGAACTGAGCCTGTATCTCTCCGTGCCTGCTGAGGGCGGTCACAAACCACGGACCACGATGACGCGCGTCGGGCGCATGCCCCTCGTCACACAGAGCGAAAACGTGAAACCGGCTGCCGCACCGTCCGGGCGGGGCCTGCGAGTCGGTGGGGGCGGAGACTTTGAGAGGCATCTGCCTGCGGACGGGGTCAGTTGCGAGATGACCATTGATGAGATCATGTAGGGCCTCCTCCGTATGGGCCTGGTATGGATCTACGACCGAATTTTTTAATGAGCCACGATATACGTTGTCTTTGCTATCATTTTTTGTTTTCATCTATTAATGCAATGTTACTGTGAGACAGTCTCTGACTTTGCGACGTTGTGTCAAACACTATCTTCGTAGCGGTTCTTCTGCCTTCTGTGCATACTAAGGGCTGCTAGAACCATGTCGGTAGGGTAGGGACCACAAATATGTTTGGTCCCTAGTCGTCAAGGGATCTCTCTCGCGTCCTACATACATCATCACACGGGTCGGACTATGCTATTGGGCGCTTCCTGATGATGCCTGATTTTTGGGACATGTCCTCGACGTGCTGGAGTCACAGAGAATTGGCATCGGAATACAACAAGGCACTTTCCCTTGGGATCAGGTATGGAGAATGAGGCCTAATGAGGCCTAATGAGGGGCCAGAACGTGCATGCCGTGTCAGTGAGTGGTAGCGTATCGAGACAGCGCACCCAAATGGCGAGCTGTGAATTCAGGCCCAACTGACCTTCTCACACTGCTTAGAGAGAGAGAGAGAGGTACACGAAAGGGTGCATGCGTGGCGGATTGGACAAGGTCGAGAGAGAAGTACGAGTCGAATCTCGGATTTTGAGCTCTGAACGCGAATAAAGCGGTGCCTTGGGACTATCATTCTCACCCCCCCTCTCTCCTTCTGAACCACAAATTGTTTCTCCTGGTACATTGTCATCATCCGAGCCATGCAGCATCATTCCGCTGTATTCGGTCCTTACAATATAAGGGGTGACGTCGTCATTTGCCCAAATCGTCCATTTTACGGTCCTGGACATCCTTCACATCACTGCAAGTTCTTGTGCTTGACTGCTGACAAATGTGGTTGGGTCTCAGCCGTGTGCTTCCAGGTATTTTGATTCAATGGACATGAATTTGGACAACGTCGGTTACCATATCTCAGGGCACAATGGGGTAAGCATATCACAAAACGCGGGTAACAACGGGCTGAGCATTGATAGACCGATTTGAGGACATGTGGGGTCAAGGCAGAGTCAGTTATATAGATTCAGCTCTATAATCATATTGCAATTATTCAACGTACTGGGTTTAGGATAAGGATCATGGTGATGTCAATAGTAAAGGTAAGCTGTAAGCAAATAAGTATAAGCACTGAGATCTACTGAGAGTTTGGCTGAGATAAAAAAAAAGTCCACACCAGTGGATCAAGGATCTGCTCCCTTCTCTTCCCAATGATGGATAACTATAGGTTGACCGGAGAGCTGTCGTGCGTCAACAAAAGGTCGTATGGCTTCTAGTACAGTTCCGGGTATCGCAGATCCCCCCAAGAAAAGATCACATAGGTTGGGCAACACTTCTGCGGCCCTTGGCCCAATGAGCTGCTGCAGTGCAAGTGCGATGAACGGTATAAGGCCCTCGGACACATGGAGACTCCGGATGGCAGTAAATGGCTGGAAAAGCTCGAGAAGTAGGGAGGACACTGCGTCGTTTTCCCTTTGTGATTTAGAGGGCCAATAGTTCGCGGTGAGGTCAAGTCGTTCGACAAGACAGAGGAAAGGCGAAAGCTGGCCACACATCAAGGACATTGCATGAACCTTCAAACATATCCTGTCGCCCACCATTCCCAACGATAGGGTGGGTGGTTCTGTCAACGAGAGTTGGATGGACCCACGTGACAACGCCACCCGGGCTACCTTGTATGGTTTGAGACCTTTTGCTTGACCGGTGAGCTGCGTTAAATGTGGAACCGTGACGTCAAAGGCGTGGTCCAGGAAGAATGACATTGAGAACTTGTTGAGTACGGGAGTATCGATGCGGGTAAGAAAATCGTCTAAATCGTCGGCCATGCCCTGAAAGGTGAGGCTGGTGAGAGCGGGAAGGACAACACGTGTCTGTGGAGGTGGACTGGGTTGGTCGGGGCGAGATCGACGCGATTTGAATCCGAGCCGAAGATATTCGAGCCTGTTCAAAGAAGACAAGCAGGCAACGAACGCGTCGGGTGAAATATATCCCGAATGAATATCCAACATTGAAAGGTCGACAAGGTCACTGGCAGACAAAAGTAGATTCGATACTGCCGGAAATGAGATGTTGGCCAGTTTGAGTGTTCGCAGACGTCGGGCGGATCCACCCAAGAACGAATCAGGAAAGACAGGCGATACACCAGGTGACCAAAGCCACAGATACGTTAGCTCTGGGAGTGGAACCTGCATTGCCGCAACAAGTGCATTCCATGCTGAACTTGAAGATGGGCGGAGAGCGATGGAACGCACACGATCGGGATGCTCTAGTGCCGCAATGATGTTATCCAGCACTTCTCTCCACTCTCCCATCCAAGCATCATTAATCTCGATGGGCAAGGCGGGCCAGATATCCAGCATCGCCCTCACTCGTCTAGGGCCTCTGCAAAGTAGTCGTAGATTCAAGCGCCGCGGCGATGCGAACACGAGAACTCGCCACCTTCGGCACACATGAACCAGTGTATGCCATTTATCGACGCTTTGAATTCGGTGTACGTCTCCGTCATTCAAATAAACAGCAAATATGTCCAGGAGGACATCATCTGGGAGCTTGTCGACCCTCGCCTGGCCTACATCGCGGCAGTGAGCAGCCATCGCAGATGTTGCACAGAAGACATACATAAACTTTGCGGCTCCTGGAAGTGTGTAAAACGTTCCCCCATCTGCAAGTCTTCCGCGGGGCCGTCAGTCCGGGTGGCACGGGGAAGTACACATTGGGCGGTGATATTGGCGGAGACGGCGACTGGACTCTGAATAGATATTTGAGCACGGCTATGTGAAAACTCAGTTACTGCAGCAATGTAGCCGGTGAGGTTTCTTGGACGCACTTGTGAGAGCTCATTGTGAGGACGTCAAGGAGGACGTTTTGCCGGGAGGTGGACAGACGGTGACGCGCAACAAAGTGTTGCCCGGCGCTATCCGGCATGTCCTGCAAGGCCGCTCATCTCCATCCACCCGTGAGGTACAGTATGCTGCATCCATACACATCAAACCTTACCGTGGGAAGTGTTACATTTGGGTGGTAAAACAAAGAAATGAGGTTGAGGATTCTGTGCCTCCCTATCTCAAAAATTGAAAACCATGGATTTACAGTATTAGTCATTTCCGAACTTTTCATAGTTTTAGATAGTTGATTAATGTTTTTATGCAGCCCCCAATGAAGTTGTTGTCTACAATATGCACAAGCGCCAACTGCATGCGTGAGTGTTTGTGACTTCCTTTTTGGGAAGGTAGCTAGCCACCCGTTGTCGTGTTGAAAGCCCGGCATGGGAAGCATGCAGCGCCGCACGTACAGCTCACGCAGCGCAAAGGGGGCAGGCATGGCGAAGCGGAGCTTGAGGGCACGCACCTGCAGAGGGAGGAGCAGGCGGGTGTGCTCGAGCTTGTGTGTGAATGACAGGCCCATGTAGCAAAGGGCGATGCAGCACAGCGCAGGTGTGAGTGAGGCGTCGCGGAAGAGGGCATGGAGCGTCATCTCGAGCGTGCGGAACGTGGGGTTTGAGGAGGGGAGCAAGTACATACATAGGGGATGAACAGGGCATCACAACCGTGCATGGTCAGGGCCACATGCAGGGCCAACTGGCCTGCACGAAAGCGGTCGACCGAGGCGGAGCAAGCCACTCTGAAGGCCGGAGGGGGCCACCACCTTGAGAGGGAGCCCTCGGGAGGCTGTAAGGCGTAAGGTAGGGGGGGCTTGGGGTTGCCAAAACCAAGGCACGGGCGATGTTGCCGTGTGCTCAAAGATGACCTACACGCTACAGCACCTACCTACAGTCAGTCCAGAAGCATCGGAGACAGGCGACCACTCACTTTCACACCCCACTAAGCCACCACTACAGTGGCATATGCTATGGGCCGCCGGAAACGGGGGAAGCGTCCGGGTGTGGCAAGGAGCAGTTTTGGATGCTTCGCCCCTTCTCATTGTCCGAGCTCCTCGGTCACGCTGCATCACATGAAGTCACACGAAGTCACAACGCCCTGAGGTTTGATGTGTATGGATGCACTGCAGCATACCTTACCAGAACATCGATCATGCTCGCGATTTGGAGGCGGCCGAGAAAAATATTATGGAAGGCAACAAAACCGGTGCGTAGTTGAGATCTGCGGCCTGAGGTGTTAATTAATTCAAATCGAGGAATCTCTCAGTATATAAATGCAGTACAACTGTAACACTCGACATGGAATCCCACAATGCAAATACAAAACATGGAATGATACCGACACACAGCTCTCCACTCTCTTTACTCGTTTCCGGGCGTTGCCCCCACCGCCGTTATAGAGCCCTTGTGGAGTCGTGGACACTCTTTGTTACGCGCCACTTCTCGTGAGCCTTCCTGGCTGGACATTGAGACGCCCTGGGGGTGACTTCGTGCGATGTCGGTCCCTTGAGTCGCTGCGAAGAAGTCGCCGCAGTGCTCGCAAAATGCGATCCTCAATGGATGGGACCCGGTTGTGTCGCAATCGCGTTTGGACACAGCGCCGAGATTTAGGAGGTCAAGTCCCAGAACAAGGAGCAGACAACCACGCACAAAAAGCGCCCCAGAACGAGAAAGGGACGACCACAGGCTCGCGACGAGTCTACAGCAGAGCAAAGTAGCCAAAGAGGAGCTTCGAAGCCGACTAGCGAGCTGTTTCACATGCTGCTCGGCTTGTCGACTCGTGCTGATGTGCACTGATCCAGGCTGTCTGCTGACCTGGCAGACGCAGAGCGCTATCGAGAAGCGTATCACAATCTCCTTGACGAAGTCGGAGTTTTGGCGGCACGGAACCAGCTCGCAGAGAGCGAAGCCACCAGGATCAGCCAGTTCAACGCCGAAATCCTGGGACACAACAACCCAGCGCAGCGCATCGTGTACCTCGACCGGGTGCGCCGTGAGCTGGCGGAAACGAAACAAGTGAGCTCATTCGTCTGGCGGCCGTATTGCGTGGCGCATCAGCTGCGGTCCCCCCGCCCAAACTCTCCAACCGTGGATTCTGATCCCTTGGTTCGTACCTTAATTCTAGATGCTGATCGTCGCAACGCGCGAACGCGACGCCGCGGGTGCGCAGATCGAATGCCTCCGTCGGGAACTGAGCCTGTATCTCTCCGTGCCTGCTGAGGGCGGTCACAAACCACGGACCACGATGACGCGCGTCGGGCGCATGCCCCTCGTCATACAGAGCGAAAACGTGAAACCGGCTGCCGCACCGTCCGGGCGGGGCGTCCGACTCGGAGTCGGTGGGGGCGGAGACTTTGAGATGGATCTGCCGCCGCTGCTTGCGGACGGGGTCAGTTGCGAGATGACCATTGATGAGATCATGTAGGGCCTCCTCCGTATGGGCCTGATGTGGATCTACGACTGAATTTTTTAATGAGCCACGATATACGTTGTCTTTGCTATCATTTTTTTTGGTTTCATCTATTCATGCAATGTTACTGCGAGACGGTCTCTGACGACTTTGCGACGTTGTGTCAACACTATCTTCGTAGCGGTTCTTTTGCCTTCTGTGCATACTAAGGGCTGCTAGAACCATGTCGGTAGGGTAGGGACCACAAATATGTTTGGTCCCTAGTCGTCAAGGGATCTCTCTCGCGTCCTACATCATCGCACGGTCGGACCGTGCTGTTGGGTGCTTCCTGACGATGCCTGATTTTTGGGACATGTCCCGACGTGCTGGAGTCACAGAGAATTGGCATCGGGAATGCAACAAGACACTTTCCCTTGGGATCAGGTATGGAGAATGAGGCGAGAGGGGCCAGAACGTGCATGCCGTGTCAGCATATCAGTGGCAGCGTATCGGGACAGCGCACCCAAATGGCGAGCTGTGAATTCAGGCCCGACTGACCTTCTCACACAGCTTGGAGAGAGAGAGAGGTACACGAAAGGGTGCACGCGTGGCGGATTGGACAAGGTCGGGAGAGAAGTACGAGTCGAATCTCGGATTTTGAGCTCTGAACGCGCCCAAAGCGGTGCCTTGGGACTATCATCTTCATCCTCTCTCCGGTTCTTACAATATAATGGCGTGCGTCGTCTTTCGCCCAAATCGTTTTTTCATTTTACGGTCCTGGACATCCTTCACACCACCGAAAGTTCTCGTGCTTGACTGCCGACAAATGTGGTTGGGTCTCAGCCATGTGCTTCCAGGTATTTTGATTCAATGGACATGAATTTAGACAACGTCGGTTACCATATCTCAGGGCACAATGGGTAAGCATATCACAAAACGCGGGTGACAACGGGCTGAGCATTGATAGACCGATTTGAGGACATGTGGGGTCAAAGCAGAGTCAGTTATATAGATTCAGCTCTATAATCAAATTGCGATTATTCAACGTACTGGTTTTGGGGATAAGGATCATGGTGATGTCAGTAGTAAAGGTAAGCTGTAAGCAAATAAGTATAAGTACAAGAGTGTGACTGATATAAAAAAAGTCCACACCAGTGGATCAAGGATCTGCTCCCTTCTCTTCCCAATGATGGATAACTATAGGTTGACCGGAGAGCTGTCGTGCGTCAACAAAAGGTCGTATGGCTTCTAGTACAGTTCCGGGTATCGCAGATCCCCCCAAGAAAAGATCACATAGGTTGGGCAACACTTCTGCGGCCCTTGGCCCAATGAGCTGCTGCAGTGCAAGCGCGATGAACGGTGTAAGGCCCTCGGACACATGGAGACTCCGGATGGCAGTAAATGGCTGGAAAAGTTCGAGAAATAGGGAGGACACTGGCGTCGTTTTCCCCTTGTGATTTAGAGGGCCGATAGTCCGCGGTGAGGTCAAGTCGTTCGACAAGACAGAGGAAAGGCGAAAGCTGGCCACACACCAAGGACATTGCATGAACCTTCAAATATATCCTGTCTCCCACCATTCCCAACGATAGGGGAAGTGGTTCTGTCAACGAGAGTCGGATGGACCCGGCTGTAAACGCCACCTGGGCTACCTTGTATGGCTCGAGTCCTTTTGCACGACCAATGAACTGCTTTAACTGTGGAATGTCAAAGACGGGTCCGGTAAGAATAACATCCAGAGTTGGTTGAGTACGGGGGTGTCGATGCGGGCGAGGAAGTCTTCTGAATAGGCGGCCACGCCCCCAAAGGAAAGCTTGGTGAGAGCGGGGAGGACAACACGTGTCTGTGGAGGTGGACTTGGCTGGTCAGGGCGAGATTGGTGCGATTCGAATCCAAGCACAAGTGATTCGAGCCTGTTCAAAGAAGATAAGCAGGCAGCCATCGCCTTGGGTAAGATATATCCCGAATGAGGAATATACGAAAGGTTGACAAGGTCACTCGCAGACAGACTAGGTTCGGCAATGCCGGAAATAGAACGCCCATCAATTGGAGGGTTCGCAGACGTGGGGTGGATCCGCCCAAGAACGAATCGGGAAGGGGAAGGACAGGCGGAGATCCTTCATTCGGGCAAAGCCACAGATATGTCAGCTCCGGGAATGACCGCACTGCCGTGGCGAGTGCTTCCCCTACTGAACTTGGATATTGGTGGAGGTGGATGGAACACACACGATCGGAATGCTCGAGTGCCGCGATGATGTTGTCCGGCCCCGCTTCGTGGCTGTGCTCCCAATCGCCCTCAATCTCTATGGGAATGGCTGGCCAGATATCCAGCATTTCCCTTACTCGTTTATGTCTGGTGCAGAGAAGTCGTAGATCCAAGCGGCGTGGCGATGCAAACACGAGATCTCGCCACCTTCGGCACACATGCACCAGCGTATGCCATCTATTGGTTTTTTCAAATATGGATGGGCCAATGACGTTCAAATAAACGTCAAAAATATCCAGGAGGACTTCATCTGGGAGCTTGTCGATCGTCGCCTGGCCTACACCACAGCGGTCAGCAGACCTCGCAATTGTTTACACAGAAGACATACATAAACCTCGTGGCCCATCGAGCTCTTCCTGGGAGCGTGTCAAACGCATCTGCAAGTCTTCCGAGGGGCCGTGAGTCCGCTTGACATTAGGGAATAAACATTGGGCGATGATATTGGGCAGGAAGGCGACCAGACTCTGGACAGCTTTTCGGATGCAACTGTGTGAAAACATAATTATTTCGGAAAATGGGTAATGAGTTTCACGAACGAACTTGTGAGAGCTCATTGTGAGGACGCTTTGCTGGATGGCAAGGTGAACGGGCGGGTAGACGCACAGGGCTTGGGAATTGGATGGACCACGTGGCCAGCTATCGTGCCTTGCGAGGTGTTGAACTTCTTGACATGTAGAAGCTGGCGTCACTGTGGCCGAGTCCCAACGCTAGAAGACAACCATCCCACCTTTGTCATTCCTTGCTGCACACCTCTTGCCTTACCATCATGATGGTGTTGCTCTACGTGACGTTGTATGCAGACACGAGAAATATTAGACGCTGGCCACAGGATATGAAAACCATCTCCGAGTCCAGGAAAGAACCATCGAGGCGCGCACCGGTCCGGGTCCGAGTCTTGCTTCTCAACGATTTCAAAGTCCTGTGAGACCTATGACACTCCTATGACTCGGAGGTCTCGATTAAATGATGCGCATATCCAGGCGTACCTCCGTAACCGTGTGGGGCCATACTGCCGCACAAGACCATCACTCGGGCCCTGAAGAGCGTCAACAAGTAACGAAACCCAACTTGCGTGTGCCATCGATGGCGGATGACTAGATGACTGTGAACGCGTAAACGGCCCGGGCGATTGCCAACTCGCCAACTCTTGCCGATCAAGGTGTCTTCGCTGTCTCTGCCCCCCATCATTTTATTATGTTCAGTTGTCTCGCCACTTCGCCTACCCCTGCTGGGACACCTGTCCCTTCGCTACCACCAACTCCCGTCCCTATGTCAAGGGGACGTAACGAGCCTTCTCTTCCACATCACATCGTGCTTCGTCTATGGTTCCATTGACAACATACTGTACTACCTATGACACAGGTAGAGCATTATTATCGAGAGGCGTGTCACGAGTTTCTTGACGAACTTAGGGACACAACAACGCGGCGCAGCGCATCGTGTACCTCGACCGGGTGCGCCGTGAGTTGGCGGAAACGAGGCAGGTGTGTTCGTTCGTCTGGCGGCTGTATGCATGGTGCATCAGTGCATCAGCTACGGTCGCCCGCACGCACACACTCACTCATTCTAATCCCTTTGGTCGGACTTTATTTTAGATGTTGATCGTCGCAACGCGCGAACGCGACGCCGCGGGCGCGCAGATAGAAAGCCTCCATCGGGAGCTGAGCGCTGAGCACTGAGCCTGTATTTCTCCGTGCCTGTTGAGGGCAGTCACACCACGACCACGATGACGCGCGTCGGGTACATGCTCCTCTTCACGCAGAACAAAAAGCACGTGAAGTCAGTTGCCGCACCGTCCAGGCGGAGCCTCCGAGACAGTGGGGGTAGGAACTTTGAGCAGGATCTGCTGACGTTCGCGGACGGGGTAATTCGACGGACATGATAAACGTCGGTTGGTATATCTTAGGGTACAGTGTATCACAAAACGCTGGTTATAATAGACAGAGCATTAACTAAACCAACTTGAGGAAATGTAGGGTCAAGGCAGACTCAGAGTTCCTTACAAAGATTCAGCTTTAATAACAGACTGCGATCATTCAACGTAATGGGTCTGGGACCGGGATCATGGTGATGTCAATAGTAAAGGGAATGGATGGCTTCAGGCGGGAAGTAAATGACGATAGTGAGCTGTAAGCAGAAAAGTGCTGAGTACGCTAAGTGTGACCAATATGTAACGACCACATCGACGAATCACAGATCCGCTCCCTGCTCTTCCCAACGATGGATAGTTATAGGTTGACCAGAGAGCCGTCGTGCGTCGACAAATGGCTGCATGGCTTCCGGTACAGTTCCAGGTATCGTAGATCCGCCCAAGAAAATATCACGTAGGTTGGGTAACACTCCTGTGGCCCTTGACTCAATGACATCCTGCAGTGCAGATGCAACGAGCGGCATGAGACTCTCGGATACATGGAGACTCCGGATGGCGGTAAATGGTGGAAGAATTGGGAGAAATCCAAGTAGTCTTCCTCTCGTGGTTTAAGGCGCACATATCCCGCGATGTCGAGTCGTTCGACAAGAGAGAGCAAAAGGGAAAACTGGCAGCATCCAAGGACATTGCATCAACCTTCCAATGTGTCCTGTCGCCACACATAATTTCCACCGTCAGGGGAAGTGGTTCTGTCAACGAGAGTTGGATGGCCCAAGCTGTAAACGCCACCCGGGCTACCTTGTATGGCTTGAGTCCCTTTGCACGGCCGATGAACTGCTTTATATGTGGAACGTCAAAGGCGGGGCCGTGGACAATGACATTGAGAATTTGTTGATTGCGGGGGTATCGATGCGGGCAAGGAAACCTTCTAAATAGGCGATCATGCCCTCGAGGGTGAGGTCGGTGAGAGCGGGGAAGACAGCGCGTGTCTGTGGAGGTGGACTGGATTGGTCAGCGCGAGATTGAAACGGATTCGATCTGAATCCGAGCCGAAGAGATTCGAGCCGGTCCAAAGAAGACAAGCAGGCAACCATCGCCTCGGGTGAAATATATCCCGGAAGAGGAACATCCAAAAATGAAAGGTCGACAAGGTCACTGGCAGACAGAAGTAGGTTCGATACTGCCGGAAACGAAATCTTGGCCAGTTTGAGTGTTCGCAGACGTGGGGCAGATCCACCCAAGAACGAATTGGGAAGGGCACGTGCAGATCCATCATCCGACCAAAGCCGCAGATATGTCAGCTCCGGGAATGGAGCCTGCATTGCCGCAACAAGTGCATTCCATGCTGAATATGAAAATGGCGGAGAGCGATGGAACGCACACGATCGGGATGCTCGAGTGCCGCAATGATGTTATCCAGCCCTCCTTTCCGCTCTACGATCCAGGGATCGCCAATCTCTATGGGCAAGGCGGGCCAGATATCCAGCATTGCCCTCACTCGCGTACGTCTTCCGCAACGAAGTCGTAGATTCAAGCTGCGCGGCGATGCGAACACGATATCTCGCCACCTTCGGCACACATGAACCAGCGTATGCCATTTATCGACGCCTTGAATTCGGTCTTGGTCATCGTCATTCAAATAAACAGCAAATACAACCAGGAGGACATCATCTGGGAGCCTGTCGGCCGTCGCCTGGTCTAGTACATCGCAACAGTGAGCAGCTATCACAGATGTTCACAGAAGACATACATAAACTTTGCGGTTCCTGGAAGTGTGTAAAACGTTCCCCCATCTGCAAGTCTTCCGCGGGGCCGTCAGTCCGGGTGGCAAGGGGAAGTACACATTGGGCGATGATATTGGCCGAGACGGCGACCGGACTCTGAATAGATTTTTGAGCACGGCTATGTGAAAACTCAGTTACTGTAGCAATGTAGCCGGTGAGGTTTCTTGGACGCACTTGTGAGAGCTCATTGTGAGGACGTCAAGGAGGACACTAGGAGGACAATAGACAGACGCGCAACGTGTTGTCCCGGCGCTATCCGGCATGACCTGCAAGGCCGCTCATCTTCATCCACCCATACCAGAACATCGATCATGCTCGTGATTTGGAGGCGGCCGAGAAAAATATTATGGAAAGCAAACAAAGCCGGTGCGTAGTTGAGATCTGCGGCCTGAGGTGTTAACTGATTCAAATCGAGGAGTCTCTCAGTATTTATATGCAGCACGACTGTAACACTCGACATAGAATCCCACAATGCAAATACAAAACATGGAATGATATCGACACACAGCCCTCCACGTCCTTGGTTCCGCTTCAACTTCTTTGAGTTCGGAAACATCTTCTTGATGACCCACGCGAAAGACATTTCAATCTCTCTACTCGTTTCCGGGCGTTGCCCCCACCGCCGTTATGGAGTCCTCGTGGAGTCGTGGACACTCTTTGTTACGCGCCACTTCTCTTGAGCCTTCCTGGCTGGACATTGAGACGCCCTGGGGGTGACTTTGTGCGATGTCGGCCCCTTGAGTCGCTGCGAAGAAGTCGCCGCAGTGCTCGCAAAATGCGATCCTCAATGGATGGGACCCGGTTGTGTCGCAATCGCGTTCGAACGCAGCGCCGAGATTTAGGTGTCTCGGGATCCGGAAGATGCAGTCCTCCGCCTGCTGGTGGCGCTCCCCAGGAGGCAAAAGAAGTCAAGTCCCAGAACAAAGAGCAGACAACCACGCACACAAAGCGCCCCAGAAGGCGAAAGGAGGCCAGAAGGCTCGCGACGAGTCTACAGCAGAGCAAAGTAGCCAATGACGACAACACGGGCGAATGGGCATCAGGGGCACGGGCACGGCCGGCCGAGCTCCTGCAACACATGCTGCTCGGCTTGTCGACGGACTCGTGCTGATGTGACTGATTCAGGGTGACAGCTGACGTGGCAGACACAGAGCGCTATCGAGAAGCGTAACACAAGCTCCTTGACGAAGTTGGACTTGAGTTGGACTTCTGGTGGCACGAAACCGGCTTACAGATGGCAGATAGCGGAGCTAACAGGCTCAGCTAGTCCCGCGCTGGGCACAACAACTCGGCGCAGCGCATCGTGTACCTCGACCGGGTGCGCTGTGAGTTGGCGGAAACGAAGTACAGTAGGTGCGTTCGTTCGTTTGGCGACTGTATCCATGGCGCATCAGTTGCGGTCCCCCGCCCGCCCGCACGCACTCGCCAACGTGGATTCCGATCCTATTGTTCGCACCATTATCCTAGATGCCGATCGTTGCCACGCGCGAGTGCGATGCCGCTGGCGGGCAGATTGAAAGCCTCCGTCAGGAGCTGAGTCTGTATCTCTCCGTGCTTGCTGAGGAAAACGTGAAGCCAGTCGCCGCACCGTGGAGGCTCCTCGTCGTTGGGGGTGGGAATTTTGCGCAAGATCTGCCGCCGCTCGCAGACGGGGTAATTCGACGGACATGACATGATTCAGTTAGACAAACATCGATTACTATATCTTAGGATACAGTGTGCCAATTACATCGCAAAACGCGGGGTTCTAACAGACTGAGCATTGGCGAGACCGACTTGAGGATATGTAAGTCCAAGGCAGAGTCGCTTACACAGATTCAGCAATAATACCAAATTGCGATTATTCAATGTACTTGGTTTGAGATAATGGCCGTGGTGATGTCAGTAGTAAGGGTAATGACGGCTTCGAGCAGGAAGTGAATATAGTGAATGACAAGAGCAAGCTGTAAGTAGATAGGTGCCGAGTGTGACCGGGAGGAAAAAAAGACCGCATCAATGAATCACAGCGACCTTTTACAATGATGGATAGCTATAGGTTGACCGGAGAGCCGTCGTGCGTCGACAAATGGCTGCATTTCTTCCTGTATAATTTCTAATAACGTAGGTCGCCCCATGAACAGATCACGTAAGTTGGGCAATACTTCTGTGGCCCCTTCCCCAATGAGCCGCTGCAGTGCAGGTACAATGAACGATATAAGACTCTCGGATACACGGAGACTCCGTATGGCGGGAAATGGTTCGAAAAGTCCGAGGAATCGGAAGGACAGCATGTAGTACTCCTCATGTGATAGAGAGGGCCGATGGTCCGCAGCGAGGTCAAGTCGTTCGACAAGAGAGAGGAAAGGCGAAAGCTGGCCACACGCCAAGGACATTGCAAGAACCTTTAAATCTATTATATCGCACATGATTTCCAACGATAGGGGAAGTGGTTCCGTCAACGAGAGTTGGATGGACTTAGGTGTAAACGCCACCCGGGCTACCTTGTATGGCTTGAGTCCTTTTGCACGATCGATGAACTGCATTAATTCTGGGAAGTCAAAAAAGAGGTCGTCTAGGAGCAATGCCATTGAGAACTTGTTGAGGACGGGGGTATCGATGCGGGCGAGGAAGTCGTCTAAATAGTGGGCCGCGCCATGAAAGGCGAGGTCGGTGAGAGCGGGGAGGACAACACGTGTTTGTGGAGGTGGACTGGGTTGGTCAGGGCGAGATCGAGGCGATTGGGATCCAAACGAAAGTGATTTGAGCCTGTTTAAAGAAGACAAGCAGGCGACCATTGCTTCGGGTGAAATATATCCCAAATGACGCGAAAATGAAAGGGTGACAAGGTCGCTGGCGGACAATAGTAGGTTTGGTAATGCCCGAAATGCAATGCCGGGCAGTTTGAGTGTTCGCAGACGTGGGGCGGATCCACCCAAGAACGAATCGGGAAGGACAGGCGTAGATCCACCATTCGACCAAAGCGACAGATATGTCAGCTCGGGGAATTGCACCTGCGTTGCCGCCGCGAGTCCCTTCCATGCTGAACTTGGAAATTGGCGGAGGTGGATGGAACACACACGATCGGAATGTTCGAGTGCCGCAATGATGTTGTCCAGGTCTGGCAGCTCCATTGGGAGCCGTAGTAGCCAATCATCATGAATCTCCATGGGCAAGGCTGGCCAGATATCCAGCATTGCCCGCGATGGTGTGTCTCTGTCGCAGAAAAGTCGTAGATTCAAGCGGCGAGGTGATGCAAACACGATGTCTCGCCACCTTCCGCACACATGCACCAGTGTATGCCATTTATGGACATCTTGCGGGTCATTGTCGTTCAAATAAAAATCAAAAATTTCCAGGAGAGTATCATCGGGGAGCTTGTCGACCGTCGTCTGATCTATATCGCGGCAGTCAGCAGCCATCGCCGAATGTTTGCATCAGAAGACGTACATAAACCTCGTGGTCCCTGGAAGCGTGTCAAATGTCCCCCCAGCTGAAAGTCTTCCGAGGGCCGGGTGGCATGTGGAAGACCACGTTGGTCGATGATATTGGCCTGGACGGCAACTGGACTATGGACAGATTTTTGGGCACGACTACGTGAAAACTCAGTTATTTTAGCAATGAAGTCAGTGACATTTCTCGGACGCACCTGTGAGAGCTCATTAAGCACTCATTAGTACTCATTAGTACTCATTTCCCGACGGCGGATGTAGTGTTGGGAGTGTGTTGGGGACTTGTTGGGGTAGTGTTTGGGTTTGGGTTTATTTGCCGCGGGATTGTGCCACGTGACCGCGTGACCTCTGGACATCTTTATGGGTGCATGTACGGTTGAAGACGTTGTTTCAACAATGTGACCAACGAATTTCCCGAACACACTTGTGAGGGCTCATTGTGAAGTGGACAGACAGTTGATGCTTTACGCGCAGACGCGAATAAAGTGTTGTCCTGCGCGGCGCCATCCGGCACTGGCACGTCCTCCAGGTCCGAGTGTTTTGACCAAATCTGTGCCCGAAAAACCGTACTGTACAACAACCCAACCAAGTGGCTCGCAGACGCTCTTGTACGCGGTGTGCGCTCAGCTGCAGTGCATCCCTCCTTCTGTTCTCTCGTCTCCAGTCATTCCCCTCCCGCTCCCGACCTTCCTCCCTCGTTTCCTGCTCCTCGTTCATCCTCGTTCTTGCTCTTCTCGTCCAGCACCGTCTGCCTTCTGCCCCTCGTCCACCACCCGCCACATCCTCTACCCTTCGTTCCCCTTTTTCCTCTCGTCTGGTCTCCGCCCGCCCTCCTTACTCTCCTCTTGGCCCCATCACTAATTCACGAGTTTCCTCCCCTTGGGACGACTCCTTCACACACTCGTATCCATCTCTTCAGTGTGAAGACGTAATTGTGTAAATGCAAATGGCCCAGCGACCGCCGAGGAGCGGAAGATCAGAATCCGTGCTCCGGAGGACGCTGTAGATGGGCCCTAAGGGGCCACCTGCTCCCTACTCGCTAGAAAGCAGCTTCCGCGCGGCTGGGGGGGGGGAAGGTGAGTTCGGTGTTGCGAGCTTCATTGATGGGGTGTCATGGCCGCGGGTCGGCGGTGGGTTTGATCTCTGATCATCCTTGTTCAAGGTCGCTTAGGCGTAGGAGGGCTTCTGCCTTCTGGCTGGGTCCCCCCATGGTAGTCCACGAAGAGCGACCGTTGATGCTGCCGGTGGCAGCGAGTCCGGCCTACGGCATGCTGAAATCATTGTCGTCTCTTCTGAACGCCAGAGTTGTATAGAGTGGATTTCCAAGAGTAGGTTTGGATTGCGAAGCGCGAGTCGCGGGCGGCCAGATTCGTGCTATACGTAATTGGCACAGATTCTGTTCAACTTGTTCGATCGCACCAATAGAATCCCGTCGCTTGCTCAGGGCTGGGGGGGAAACCCAAACACCTCGACGACCTCGATTCGATCGATTCGCGTGGGGGAAGGGGGGTAAGAAAGAACGACAACTACTGGTGGCGTACATCAAGGTTCGGCCGCAGTCCGCGAGCGCGGACATCCGAATTCGGACGTCCCGAGATCCATGTGTTCCTTTTCGTGCGCGCTACCACAGAACCCCGACGCCAAACACGCTTCTTCACACCGGCATATACCACAATGGATCATTAATCGATCGTTATTCGAGGTAGTCCTCGGCTGGCCGCGGCCGTGTAGGTGATATCTTTGCATTCGCCATCCACCTCTTTATCTTTTATGATGCCTGTACTTACAGTGCGACGGCCAAGGCGACAGCTTTACATTGCACTGTCCTCGTACGGGTGAATATACACGAGTTGCGTGCCTGCATGGGGCTTTACTGAGTTACACTGTACCTTCCTCACTGAGGCGATTTTCGCGTGGCAGCATGCGAAACACACCCACACACACATACACACCCGAGCCTAAGATTTACAGCTAATTATAGTACGCGTTCACTCTTAGTGGTCGTCAAGCACATGGCATGGTCAGAGGCTCTGATGATGCCACTGGCGTATAAATACGCAACATCACCACCACCCACCAGTACCATCAAAGCCCCCAACCGACATCGAGCCATCTGCCAGTCACAGCCAAATTTTCATTGCAATCGACCATGTTGTTCATCAGGACCATACTTGTTCTCTCCCTATCCCTCGTCGTTCTCGCTGGGAGACCGACTTATCCTTGTGTTCATGGTCCTGGAGGTGGCTGTGATGGTGAGCACGGAACCAAAGGAAGCCAGTAACATTTTAACTGAACTGGCATAGTAGGCATCGATAAGCGCGATGTTAGCAATTGACGCGATATCGAAGAAAAGAATCGAGAGCGCTCTGGCTCGCACTGAAGATGGACAATCAGGGTGCTTGTGGCGATGGCATTATACCCTCTGTTTTAAAAAAATGTGACCGCAATAACTGTTATCCTATATAATGTGGCAGATTCCTCCCTCACCGAAATGTCGATGGAATAGTTTGGGGGGTGTTAGTGTCAACGAAGCCTGAAGTCGCTCGAACTGTACTACAATCTAGTTTCGGTTGCCGAGTCACTGGCAGTGTTTGACTCCTTCCCAGGCCGTTTAAAGGGCAAATGCCCACTTTATTGAAATGAAAAAGCAGTGTTTGTTAGCTTGTTCTTCTGAAAAGGGCCTCCTGTCCATGAAGGAAAGTTGTATGTCTTGTACCACTAATGGAGGGCAAGGCAAATACAATAGCACCAACACTGGCATACAGCTCTTCACGCCCTTCAATTGATCAGCGTCCCTGTGCCGTTTCAACTTCTTTGAGTCTGGACTTGATGCAAGCTTGATGCTTGATGGCCCACACGAAAGACACCCCAATCCGTTCGCTCATCTCCGGGCGTTACTCCAGCATCGTATAAAGTCCTCGTGGACACTCACTCTTTGTTACCCACCACTTCTCCTGAGCCTCCCCTGGCTGGACATTGAGGCACCCTTGGGGTGGGGTCAGCGTATGGCACATAAGTGGGTCGCCCATGGGGGTAACCTGATGGAGAGGAAGAGACTGCGACGACGTTGGTTTCGTGTAGTTCATTTTCGCTCTCACCTCAAGCAAGGCGGTCTTCTCCGAGTCGCCTGCCCCGGACTCAAGAAGCCCAGCTCTCCCTCATACACAGTCCAATCAGCAGCTCGGAGGACAGTTCGGGCATTGTCAGAGTCGCAGAACCAATAAACATTGGCACAGGGAATGCGGACGACGGATGGAAGTGTGCTGCCGCTGTGTGCAGCAACCCTCAGTGGTCGGGGGACCACTGGCATAGTATTGGCCAACGTGATGGCGTTGAGGGTTGTGTGCCGTAGATGGTAGGCTCGGTCTCGTTCTCGGCTTCTTCATGACGCCTGTGTGATCCCTGGATAAATTTACAGAGCCGCGCCAGAAAGCCAGGCCAGAGTAGAGTACGGACCGAAGTTGTGACGCACTTTCAGGTTAGGGGCAACGACAGACTCCGACCTGACCGGTCTGAGCTCCGACACTCCTCCGACCTCTGAGCCTCGTGCTTCGCCCGTCGCCCGCGTCTGCGGCATTAACCTTCCGTTTTCCGAGTGTCGAATTATTCCCATTCCATTCCATTCCCTCCCCTCCACTCCTTTGTTTGGCGGCAGCAGAGGGGCTCAACTTCCACGTTGCACACGTTGAAAGCACATCATGTTGCTGGAAACATCTCGCAGGATCAGGATCAGTCACCACTTCTTTGACATCTGTGACTACTTTGTGAAACTTTGCCATTTGTTCCCGCTGTCTACATCTTTTCTGAATGACAAGGTGATAATTTTCTGCACCTTCCAAGCCCCTTTAGTGTTTTGTATGCCAGAGCCTGAGTCCGGCAGCTCGAGCACGTCACGGTGGTCGAGGTGCTCCAGATTCTTACTCGACATCTCACATCTCGCAACTAGTGTGCTGCATGCTTAGCCTGAAAAAAGCCCCGGAGTCTTCGTTCCGTGATACCTCGCTGTCCTAGCCCCTCTGGTCATGTTATTCTCCGCCGGGGATGCTGCGCTGCGTCGTTTTTCCACCACCTGGAAATGCACTTCTCTGGCAATCTCTGCCTTAGACCTCGTCGTCGTTCTACCTTCGGGACTCGGAGATAAGACGTCGGTCTTGTCCAAGTAACATATGTGGCCATTGGCCATCCTCATCTGAACGTCATTGGAATTCATAAGTCAGTCTCGATGATCACGGAATGAGAGAATGTCAACATTTGATTCTTGACTTGTGGAGTGAGCCACTGCAGGGGCTACTACTCTGACTGCGAAATTGGCCTCATTATTCGTCATTCCATTTTTCAAGCCCCAAGTCCTCTCCCCACCACCTATGCCTACATCTATCGAGCCTCACCACGCTCCTATCTTGTACCAAACGTTATAAAAACAGCTACCAAAATGAGAGTAAATGGTATCAAGAACTCGTTACCTACTACCCACCACCACTCACTACCTGACCTTTACTGTCAAATCACCCGTCAACTAAGTCCCGAGAAATCGGGACTTGGTTGCAAATCCTTCGACCCCCTCCCTCAATGCCTTCCTATCCTGCGGGTGTAACCCGGCTTCTGGGTCAAACTATTGACAACGGCGCACTGAGGATTGAGGCAATCCTGGGTGCGGGGTCCTTCGGCGTCGTTTATCGTGCCGTTGACACACACTCTGGAGTGCATTATGCTGTCAAGCGTGTAGAGAAGGCTGGCTCGGACTACTACCAGACCCGCGAAACTCAACTCCACGCGCGTGTTTCATCCCACCCTCACGTGCTCACATTCCATCGTGAGATTGACGCGGGCTTCTTCGCCTTCTTCGTCTACGACCTCTGTGCTGGCGATCTTCACACCGTCATCAGAAAGCTCACGCTCTTCCGAGAGGACGAGCTGATCAAGCGCGTGTTCATCCAAATCATCGATGCGCTTGAGTATTGCCATTCCCGTGGGGTCTACCACCGGGATCTGAAGCCAGAGAACGTCCTGGTCTCTTCCCTCAGTGGAGACATCGACGTGTTCATCGCGGACTTTGGTCTTGCAACCACGAACAAGATGACGGCATCTTCCTGCGGAACACCGTGTTTCATGAGCCCAGGTATGCATCTCCTCACATGTGGCGCATTGTCCTGTCGTTAACCTGCATTCCGTTTCAGAGTCGCTCGTACCTCACCATAACCCCTATTCTACGGTCCAAGGCGACATTTGGGCACTTGGTTGTATCCTTGCCGAGATCATTGCCAACGTACGCCCATGGAAATTGGCTTCTCCAGACGACCGCGACTACAGCGATTACATTGTGGATCGCACGATCCTCTACGATGTGCTCCCCGTGTCGGACGCGGCCTACACACTCCTCACGAAGATTTTCTGCACGAGGCCGGAGCGTCGGCCTTCGTTAGCTGCCATCCGAGCGGAAGTCCTCGCGATCGACACGTTCTTCCTGACAGATGGTGAGGCCGCAAGATGGGGATGGTCGGACCGTATGGCGGAGAAGTTGTGCCGGAAGATGGGTGAGCAACGAACGCGAACGGTGTCATTACGTCGCTCTGAGGAAACGTCTTCCGGATCGTGCTACTCATGCACGTCGGGGTCGTCATCTGGGTCGTACTACTCGTGCGGTTCGTCATCCTCCGCATTCGAGTCGATCTCGTTGGAATCGAGCCCGTTACCGGCCACGCCTCCTGCTCCAGCAGTCGAGGTTTTCCGTAGTATGGACAAGGCGGCCAGCCGTCTGGAACTGGGATTCCGTGTTGCCGCGGCCCAGACTGCTTGATCATTGATTGATTTCTGCTATTTGTTTTTAACACAGACATTCGAAAGCTTGATGGACAACTTTTCGATACGATACGTACGACATATTCTGAACCCTATAATTGTTACGGACATTGTACCTCACAAAGATTATATAACGAAATACACAACCACCGTATAAACGCGCTACTGTATGGATGACGGCGTGTGTGCATGTGAACATTTTGAACGCGCTGCATGACAAATTCCGTGGGACATATTTCTAGTTGATTCTCACGCGCCCGTGATCTCGGGCTCGGGCTTGTTATAAGCGCCTGGGCGCCTGACTCCCCTGACTTGCTTACCCCCATGGGCCCCGACCAGAAGTCGGTGTAGCTAAACTTGCTGTGATGCCCCCACTGATTTTCCACAAGTCAGACCAACCATGGACTCCCAGAGCGCTCACATAGCTTGACAATCGATGGTCTCCCCGATGAGCTGCTCTTAGAGATATTCGATTCCTATCGACTAATACAGGAAGACTACTGGAGAAGGAAGTTTAGATGGTTCAGACTCACGCACGTGTGCAGAAGGTGGCGCCATGTCGTGTTTGCGTCGTTCTCCCGACTGGACATTACTATTGTCGTGGCAAGCGACAACCCAGGTCATATGAAGACGATTTTCTCACCTCGTCTCCCACCCTTGCCTATTGTCATCGACTACAGGTATCAACTTGAATATACCAAGACTGCCAAGGACATCGGTCGCCTCCTTGCCGCACTTAAACGTTGCGATCGCGTCCGTGAGATCACATTTCGAGGGGCAAGTCGCGACTTCAATAAATTTCTCAAGGCAACTAAACGCCCTTTTCCCTTGCTGGAGAGCCTCGAACTTTGCAACGAGACACAGTCAGATCGAATAACGCTCCCCGCGACATTCCTGAGGGGATCAGTCCCGAATCTGCGATGTCTCAGTTTACACGGCGTTTTTGCCCCGTCCTTGTCAAGTTTATTGTCGACATCTGCAACGACGCTTATTGACCTCCGTATAGGGATTGGCTCATCACAAGCAACGTTGCTCCTCACGTGTCTGCAAGGCATGCTCTGCTTGCGCCGTCTCGAGCTGGAAATGCGGGCAATCAACGGCTTAACGTACCCTACGCAGACCGAACCCATTGTTCCACTCCCAAATCTAACACGCTACCACTTTTACGGTTGCAGCGCATTTTTGAATGCCTTCGCGGCCAGGTTTACAGCCCCATCTCTCCAGGACGTCAACATTGGGCTTGGCGACGTCACACCATTCCCAATTTCACACCTCACCCGGTTTATCGGCGACGTGAAGAAGCTGTATCGATCGGTTCAAGTGATCATCAAAAGAGACTCCTTCCGCCTCTCGTTACTGACCTGTTCCGAGCGCATCGACTGTGCCGAACCGCATTTCAGCTTTTACTCGTGGCGTCACGGTTTCCCGGAGTCCCTACTACGAATGTGTCGTGTCCTTTCTGCGGAGCTTGCCACTGTGGAGAAACTCTTCCTCTCCTTCGGCAGTATGGACGCCCAATTCTGGGGTGCCATTCCGTGGCGTCAGTTCCTTCTGCTGTTTTGCTCCGTAAAGGTGTTCAGGGTAGAGCACGGCAATATACTCGACCTCGGATCTTCTTTGCAGCCAAATGACGGAGGGCCGGCCGATGTTCTTCCTGTACTAGAAGATCTCGAACTATGTGCGCGTAGATATTTTCCCGAGGACGAGGTCGAGCTTGCATCTGGATTGGCAGCCCTCAACCCGTTTGTCTCCGCACGTCAACAAGCAGGTCGTCCTGTAAGGGTACATATGGGGCCCACATCCTATGTTACGTGGAGATTTTCTCATCAGTTCGACTAGAACAAATGGGTACGTTGCGAGTTTCGAAATATCGAGTCTCAGAAGCCATGTCGAAGGTGACCATTACCAGCTCCCGTGGTTATTCACCGCCCTTACCGGTATCACTCACTTTTATGACCTCATGGAGAGCATCCCAACGTCTTCACCCATTTTCTGTATTCGTTCAGCAGTCGGCGATGTATTGCAATAACGAGCCATGGAATCCCTTCAATTTCCGGTGTACAGAATGAAGAGTTGAATTGTCAACTTCAAATAGATACCGCCTGCTCGCGAACTATTCTGGTCCAGGCCCAATTCATACGATGGCCTAATCCTCACATCACCTAGTCTTCACTTGGGCCGGCGCCGCCGGAAGGCTCTCTATATGCGCCGTGCTATGTCTCCAGGCACTCTTCTATAAAACGCCTCTCGTCCAAGGATCACTTTCAAGGGAGGGGTAGCTCAAGTTCCTGTAGTAGGGGGTGTTTGTGTATGTTAAAGCACTTGGCGGGTTTACGGTACTGTCACCTTTCGGGGTGGGACTGCAACCACACATAGGGAAACTCCCGGCCAGCCCGGTTCTCTGCTTATTGTACTTTGTTTCGCGTCCTCGTCTGCCAGTGGCTCTCCATCCCTGTCTCGCACTCTCTGCCCATGTATTACTTCTCATGTACTTGCGCCCTCTTTGTTATTCCCCGCCCGTTTGCCGTTTCGTTCCTCTGTGCCCGTCCGGTTCGTCTTTGCCTCAGTCGTTAGCTGATTAGACCTAAAATTAACTTGATATTCTTGCAATTATTTACGGTCTACTTATCCCGGCTTTATCCGAGCCGGTTCCACGTCACGCTCAACCAACACTTCTAACCTGTGCTTTGCCAAGCGTGGCATTACAGTCTTTTTACGAGGTCGAATTATTCTCCAACCTTGACGCGAAGCGACACAATCTTCGTCGTGTACAGCACCCTAGTGCAATAGAACCCCCAGCAGCGGAGACATGGAAAGGGCCATCTGCCTCATTGAAGGCGACACAGGGACCCATTACTTTGCAGTAGGGTGGGTGGCGACAGCTGTCTAGCGAGACCAAACCATGTCAAGAAACCCTCGACGCAGATGAATGAGTTCAGCATGGGCATCGGCTTCTTCATCTTGTAGCACGCGGGCGAAAGAAGGGGCACTTGAGAGGAGCCCCTATGAGGGAACGCGGATGACGTGGAAAGGGGTGTAGACCGGCCACAGCCCCTTACTCCCACCTCCATGGAGGGCCCCGACCAAAAGTGTGTAGTTAGCAACTTGCTGTGATGCCTTCCATTGATTTTTTCCCACAAGTCAAGCCAGTCATAAACTCATAGAGCGCTCGCATAGCTCGACGATCGATGGTCTCCCCGATGAGCTGCTCTTAGAGATATTCGATTCCTATCGACTAAATCAGGACGAAGGCTATCGACAGTGCTGGAAACGAAAGCTTAGATGGTTCAGTCTCACGCATGTGTGCAGAAGATGGCGCTGCGTCGTGTTCGCATCGTTCTCCCGACTGGACGTGGCCCTTATCGTAGGAATGAAGAACCCAGGTCATATGAAGACGATCTTCTCACCCCATCTCTCACCCTTGCCTATTGTCATCGACTACGGTGATTCATATTCTAAGACTACCAAGGAGCTCGGTCGTGTACTTGCCGCGCTTAAACGTTGCGATCGCGTCCGTGGGATCACATTTCGAGGGTCAGGTCGCGACTTCGATAAATTTCTCAAGGCAACTAAATGTCCTTTTCCCTTACTGGACAGCCTCGAACTTCGCAATGACGCACTGCCAGGTCAAACAACACTCCCCGCGATATTCCTGAGGGGATCAGTCCCGAGTCTGCGGTGTCTCAGTTTACACGGCGTTATTGCCACATCCTTGTCGAGCTTATTGTCGACCTGTGCAACGACGCTTATTGACCTCCGTATAGGGGTTGGCTCATCACAAGCAACGTTGCTCCTCACGTGTCTGCGAGGCATGCTCTGCTTGCGCCGTCTCGAGCTGGAAATGCGGACAATCAACGGCTTGACGTACCCTACGGAGACCGAACCCATTGTTTCACTCCCAAATCTAACACGCTTCCACTTTTACGGTTGCAGCGGATTTTTGAATGCCTTCGCGGCCAGGTTTGAAGCCCCATCTCTCCAGGACGTTAACATTGGGCTTGGCGGCGTCACACCATTCCCAAATTCGCACCTCACTCGGTTTATCGGCGACGTGAAGAAGCTGTTTCGATCGGGTCAAGTGATCTTCAAAAGAGACCTTTTCCGCCTCTCCTTGCCGACCCGTTCCGAGCGCATCCACCGTGCCGAACCGCATTTCAGATTTTACTCGCAGCGTTCCACGGGGTCCCTACTTCGAATGTGTAGTGCCCTCTCTCCGGAGCTTGCCACTGTGGAGAAACTCTCCCTCTCCTTCGACGTTGGGGCCTCCCAATACTGGGGTGCCATTCCGTGGCATCAGTTCCTTCGGCTGTTTTGCAGCGTGAAGGCGTTCAGGATGGAAAACGGAGATATACTCGATCTCGCATCTTTTTTGCAGCCAACTGACGGATGGCCGGCCCCTGGTGTTCTTCCCGTACTAGAAGAAATCGAGCTATGTGCGCGTATATACCTTCCCGAGCAGGAGGCCGAACTTGCATCTGGATTGGCGGCCTTCTACCCGTTTGTCTCCGCTCGTCAACAAGCAGGTCGTCCTGTAAGGGTACTTAGGGGTGCCGCAGCCTACTAGAGGGTACGTTGCGACATCGAGTCTTGGAAGACGTGCTGAAGGTGACCATTAGCAGTTCCTGTGGTTATTCACCGCTCTCCCATAGAGAGCAGAAATCCCAGCGTTTTCACCCAACTCCGCAGGGTAGTACTGGCTGTACCGTTCAGTCGGAAATGAGTTGCAATGAGTTGCAGAATATGACACTAATTGAAATGAATTGTCAACTTGAAATGGATACCGCCTACTCGCGAATTATTCTGGTCCAGGTTCTATTCGCACGATGGCCCAATTCCCGCCCTCACCTAGTCTTCTTCACTTGGCCGAGCTCTCAGTCTACTAGTAGTACTACTGGCACTCTCTGCCCATGTATTTCCTCTCATGTAGTACTTGCGTCCTCTTTGTATTCCCCGCCCGTTTGTCGTTTCGTTCCCCTGTACCCGTCCACCGGCCCGTCTTTGCCTCCTGCTCTCGCCCCAGGCTCCGAGAGAATGAGCTGATCAGACCTAAAATTAACTGGATATTATGGTATTCTGGTAAAAAGTCCAATTATCTTACTATTTTACCGCCTACAGTTATCCCGGATTTATCCGAGCCGGTTCCAGTCCATTCTAGGTCAACTCTACGAACCTCCGCGTCCGTCGGAAACGCAAACATCACTGTTCCATGTCCCAGTCAGCAGGCTCGCACAACCGTGGCGGAGAATACAGATGTGAACGGCGGTCTCTCTTTCATGCTTCCCAATCCTGTGTAGACACTCCTCAGATGTGTCATCACATTGCCAGGTGAGACACAGTGCTGCATTTTCTCACAGCTTCCCATTCCGCCGTTCACAGCTTCGCCTTCTCTATCACAGATGGGGACCCGTCTTGATTGATGGGTTTATGATGAAATTTGTGTGTTGATGCTCCAGGTACTCACTGTGTCACATCCTCTCTTTGTAACTACTCAAATGCATTCAGAAAATCCAGCAATGGTCACCACGGAAAGCCTCAACTTTGACGTGTTGCAAATCATTTTCTCCTACCTTTCTCCTCCAGATCCCAGTTCCCAATGGACTAACTGCGGGCTCTGTCACTGGGACTCCACATCTGTACTCCATCACCGTCACATGCATTGCACGGGTCACCTTCTAGTCCATCGGAAATCGCTATAACTTCTACTAGTATCCTAATATTGTAATTTCGCCTCAACTTGAACTTTTACTGAACTATGAACTCACCATCATATCATAGAAGCCCACAAAGATAAATATAGGTAAACAAGGGCCAGCTATTTTTGGAACTCGTTGTGGTACCTAACACAAATGTACATACAGAACATCTGAAACAGGTGATGTGGCGATAGTCCGTTACGATAACGTCGGCTGAGGAACGTTTGAAACAGGTTCTGAAAGCCCGCAAATATAAATATGTAAATGAGGGCCCGTCGTTTTGGAACTCCCTGTCATTCTTTCGTGCTCTTTCGCGTCACTCGCGTAAATCGAGGTCTTCAGGTGTTCATTGGGGTTTCTCACTTTACACCAACCATGTCTTATCACACTAACGGCGCCCCACCAACCTACGACCATGCCCTTTTATCCTCCGTGCCTGACCCAGCACGGGCAGCAAACCTGGTACGTACCCGGGAAACAAACCAAGGCCGACTATAAACCTCATTACCCTGATTTCCTCCGCTTTCCCTCCCTCCTCTTTCGAAAAAGAATCTGAGCGTGTTTTCCCCCCTTTTCCCTCCCCATCCACCCTCGGGGTCCGATACGATAGGGAGAATACGATGTCGGCCTGCTGGACGAATGCCAGTATCGCCGCGAGCCCACCCCGCCAAACGACGCACCGTCCGACTCGAACCAGCCCGCCACGCTCAGCCACAGCCCCGGCGCGGCGGGCAATGTCCGCGAGGAGGCGCCCAACAGCCATGAGCCCCTTGTCAAGAAGGTCCCGTGGTACCGCACGCGGTGGGGCATCGGAGTGATCGCCCTCATCATCTTCATCGTCGGCGGCATCGTCGGCGGCGTCGTGGCCGGCACGCACAAGAGGACCACCTCATCTAGCGGGCAGGGACAACAACAGCCGTCGTCGCAGGCCTCCCCCTCGCCAACCACCAACCAGCAGCAGCAACAGGCTTCCTCGTTGTCAACCTTTGTCTCCACTACCATCGGCGGCAAGCAGCCGCAACAGGGATCGAGTGCCACGCCGTCAACCTCCACCTCCACTACCACAGGCCCGGGGCAAGGGCAGGGGCCGCTGGTGCCAAGCGTAACTTTCATTCTCACCACCGCCCCCCCTTAAGTGACCTTTAGGGAGCCATCGACGGGTGTCATATGGAGGCTTTGGCCCTAGGCCTAGAGCCTCAGGGTGTCGGAGGAACATCAAAACTTCATTTGCCTATGACGAGTTTACTATGGTCTGCACGTTGCATGAGAGGGTTATTAATCAATCAGTCATTTGTATTTTTGGGGTGTGTTTGTTTTGACTCTTGAAAGCGCCCATGTGAGGACAAGGTGGACAGGCGCGCGATCGGTTCTTAGACGCGCGGACTTTGGATAGACCACGTGCCTTTAAGTTACCGCTCTACGTTGTCACTCTGCGGCGGCCCGCACACATCCCACTCACCCTTGCCGTTCCCCGCTGCACATGTATCTCTCTTGCCTCGTACGTTCTACGTGACGTTATATATATACATGTGGAGCATGAGACGCTGATGGATCAGAGATGGAAATGAGCACCAACGGTGCAGCTGAGAACGCGCCCACGCGAGGCCACGAACGATGGACCGTCCTATCAATCCTTCACTCAGTTCTCAGGAATTGGTCGTTCGTACGATAGTGCGACCGCACGGCCCCGAGCCCAAAACCTAGGTGCACTACTATAGTACTGTTCCGCTCCCTCAGTGGTGTGGGCCACATCCGCTTCACCGCAACATCGCTCTCTCTCCTTTCGTAGCGTCTTGATCATTCATTGGCCGCGACGACCATCCTTTTCTTTCATCAGAACCGTCTCATCTGGACAGAGATGTAATTACATAAAAGCGCCGTGAAAGCACGGGGTTTCGATATCCAATCCAGACAGTTCTCTTCTCGTGTTTGCATCCCACCAGGTCTCGATTGAATGGATGTACCTCAGCAACTACTTACAAACTACGGACCACGATGACGCGCGTTGGGCACATGCCCCTTGTCGCGCTCATCATAACGAAAACATAGTCGGTTGCCGCACCGCGGGGGGCGAGTCGGTGGGGGTGGGAACTTTGAGCAGGATCTGCCGCCGCTCGCGGACGGGGTGACTCACCGGGCATGACATTAGACAAACGTCGGCTAACTTATCATATCTTAGGATACAATGTGGCAAGCATAATACAAAAAACAAAACGCGGGTTACAACAGACTGAGCATAGGCTAGACCGAACAGACTTGAGTGAGTGTAGGGTCAAGGCAAGAGGCGCTTACATAGATTCAGCTATAATACCAAATTGCGATGCGGGAAGTAATTGACAAGAGTGAGCCGTAAGTACTGCGTAAGTAGTTAAGTGCTGGGGGTGTAACTGGTACGAACAGATCAGACCAATGAATCAAAGATCCGCTCCCTTCTCTTAATGATGGATATCTATAGGTTGACCGGAGAACCGTCGACAAATGGCTGGATGGCTTTCTTGTACAGTTCTGGGTATCGCAAATCGGATCACGTAGGTTGGGTAATACTTCTGTGGCTTGGTCCAATGAGCTCCTGCACTGACCTGCAGTGCAGATGATATGAACGGTGTCGGGCTCTCGGATACATAGAAACTCTGGATGGCGGTAAATGACTCGAAAAGTTCGACGAATCGGAAGGACACTGTGTCGTCCTCCTCTTGTGATAGAGAGGGCCAATAGTCCTAGTCCGCGGTGAGGTCAAGTCGTTCGACAAGAGAGAGGAAAGGCGAAAGCCGGCTGCATACCAAAGGCATTGCACGAACCTTCCAACCTATCATGTCGCACATCATTTACAACGATAGGGGAAGTGGTTCTGTCAACGAGATTTGGATGGACGAAGTTGTAACCACCACCCGGGTCACCTTGTAAGGTTTGAGACCTTTTGCACGATCGATAAACTGCATTAAATGTGGAACGTCAGAGACGAGGCCCACGATCAGTGACATTGAGAACTCGTTGAGTACGGGGGTATCGATACGGGCGAGGAAGTCGTCTAAATAGTGGGCCATGCCCTGAAAGGTGAGGTGGGTGAGAGCGGGGAGGACAACACGTGTCTCTGGAGGTGGACTGGGCTGGTTGGGGCGAGATAGACGCGACTGGAATCCAAATGAAAGTGATTTGAGCCTGCTCAAAGCGGACAAGCAGGCGACCATCGCCTCGGGTGAAATGTACCCCGAATCAGGGACACCCCGAAGTGTGAGGTCGACAAGGTCACTGGCAGACAAAAGAAGCTTTGGTAATGCCGGAAACGAAATGTCGCACAGCTTGAGTGTTTGTAGACGTGGGGCGGATCCACCCAAGAACGAATCGGGAAGGTCAGGCGTAGATCTATTTTCTGACGAAAGCCGCAGATATGTCAGCTCTGGGAATGGCACCCGCATTTCCGAAACGAGTGTCCCCGCTATTGAGCCCGGAAGATTGTCGAGGTCGATGGAAGACACACGGTCGGGATGCTCGAGTGCAGTAAAGGTATTGATATTGTCCAGCCCCAGTTCCTGCGTTATGGTCCAATAATTCTTGATCATTATGAGCAAGGGTGGCCAGATATCCAGCATTATCCTCGCTGATCTGCGTCTGTTGCAGAGAAGTCGTAGATTCAAGCGGCGCGGTGATGCAAACACGAGATCTCGCCATCTTCGGCACACATGCACTAGTGTATGCCATCTATCGATGCTCCCAAGTTCGCGTGGGCTAATACTGTCCAAATAAATATCAAAGATATCCAGGAGGGAATCATCTGTGAGCTTGTTGACCGCCGGCGCCGCCCGGCCTACATCGCAGCAGTCAGCAGCTATCGCAGAGGTTCGGACAGAAGACATACATGAACCTCGCGGTCCATCACCGAACTCTTCCTGTATAAGTGTCAAATGTTCCTCTATCTGCAAGTCCTCTGAGGGGCCGTCAGTCCGGGTGGCACGGGGAAGAACATATTGGGTGATGATATTGGCCGGGACGGCGACTGGACTATGGACAAAATTTTGGGCACGACTATGTGAAAACTCGGTTATTTTCAGTAATGATTATCAGTGACTTTTCTCTGACGCACTTGTGAGAGCTCATTGTGAGGACGTTTTGCCGGGGGTGACACGGTGACGCACAGCAAAAGTGTTGTCCGGCACCATCCGGTAAGTCCCGCTGTCCCGCAAGGCCGCTCATGATCATCTCCGTCCACCTCCCACGACTTCGACCATTAGGGTGTAGCAATCAACGCTGTATGCTGTATGCAACTATAATGATGCGGTCCTTATCATGGAAAGTACATTTTTGACATACCAGTCATCTACTGTGATACCAGCACATCGACCATGCTCGCGATTTCGAAGCGACCGAGAAAAAAGGTATAGGAGGAGAGCAAAACCGGTGCGTACATGAGACATGAATCGATTCAAACCAATAACTCTCGGCGTATACACGCATGGAATGATACCGCACAGCTCTTCACGTCCTTGGTTTCGCTTCGACTTCTTTCAGTTCTTTGAGCGTCCGGAAACACGTTCTTGATGGCCCACACGAAAGACACTTCAATCTCTTCACTTGTCTCCGGGCGTCGCTCCAGCGTCGTTACAGAGTCCGAGTGGACACCCTTTCTCACCCGCCGCTTTTCGTGAGCCCTCTTCCCTGGCTGGACATTGAGGCCATTGAGGCCATTGAGGCACCCTGTGGGTGGGTTCGTGCGATGTCGGCCCAATGAGTCTCTGCGAAGAGGTCGCCGCAGAACTCGCAAAATCCGATCCTTGATGGATGGGGCCTGGTTGTGTCGCAATCGCGCTTGACACAGCGACGAGACTTGAGCTCGCGTGCAGCCACAGGCCCAGCGGGCCTCAGTATGTGCAAGGAGAGCGCTTGTATCAAATATTTAGGCGTCTCGGGATCCGGAAGACGCAGTCCTCCGCCTGCTGATGGCACCCGCCCAAGAGGTAAAGGAAATCAAGTCCCAGAATAAGGACCAGACAACTGCACGCAAGCAAACGCTCCATAAGGAGAGAAAGAGACGACCAACAAGCTCGCGACGAGCCCACAGTAGGGCAAAGTAGTCGAAAAAGGAGCTTCGGGAGGGGAATTAACCAGTGAGTTATTTCGGATGCCCCTTGGTACTAGTATGTCGACCTGTGCTATTGTTACTGATTCGGGCAGAGCATTATCGAGAAGCATATCACAAGCTCCTTGACGAAGTCGGACCTCAGCTCTGGTGGCACGAAACCAGCTCGCAGAGAGTGAAGCGATCAGACTTAGCCAGTTCAATGCCGAAAGCCTGTGACACAACAAGACGGCGCAGCGCATCGTGTACCTCGACTGGGTGCGCCGTGAGTTGGCGGAAACGAAGCACGTGCGTTCGTTCGTCTGGTAGCTGCATGCGTGGCACAGCAGGCGGTCGGTTCCCGCACGCACGCACGGACTCACCAACGTGGATTATGATACCTATGGTTTCACCCTCGTTCTAGATGCTGATCATCGCAACGCATGAGCGTGACGCCGCTGACGCGCAGATCGAAGCCTCTCTCGCGAGCTGAGTCTGTATCTCTCCGTGCTTGTTCAGGGCAGCTACAAATCACGGACCACGATGACCCCCGTCGGGCGCGGAGCGAAAGCGTGAAGCCTGTCACCGCACCGTGGAGGCTCCGAGTGGGTGGGGGTGGGAACTTTGAGCAGGATCTGCTGCCGCTCGCGGACAGGGTAATTCGACGGACATGACACGATTAGACAAACATCGATTACTATATCTTGGGATACAGTAATGTGGCAAGCACATCTTAAATCGCGCGTTATGACTGACTAAGCATGACTCAAGGATATGTAGGGTCAAGGCAGGTCAAGGCAGGGGTCGCTTACACAGATTCAGCAATAATACAAAAATTGGGACTATTCAATATACTCGGTTTGAGATAAGGGCCATGGTGATGTCGGTAGTAAAGGTAATGATGGCTCCGAGCAGGAAATAAATGACAAGAGCAAGCCGTACGTAGATAGGCGCTGAGCGCTGATCATGAGTGTGACTACAGTAGTAGTATGAAAAAAGACCACACCAATGAATCACAGATCCGCATCTGACCCTTCCCAATGATGGATGACTATAGGTTTACCAGAGAGCCGTCGTGCGGTGACAAATGGCTGCATGGCTTCCTGTACAGGTTCCAATAATGTAGGTCGCCCCATGAAGAGATCACATAAATTGGGGAACACTTCTGTGGCCCTTTCCCCAATGAGCTGCTGCAGTGCAAGTTCAATGAACGGTATAAGGCCCTCTGATACATGGAGACTCCGGATAGCAGAAAATAGGTGGAAAAGTTCGAGGAATTGGGAGGACACTGTGTGGTCTTCTTCCCCTTGTGATTTAGAGGGCCAATAGTCCGCGGTGAGGTCAAGTCGTTCGACAAGAGAGAGGAAAGGCGAAAGCTGGTCGCATGCTAAAGACATTGCATGGACCTTCAAACCTATCGTGTCGCACATCATTTCCAACGATAGGGCAAGTGGTTCTGTCAACTCGAGTTGGATGGACAAAGTTGTAAACGCCACCCGGGCTGCCTTGTATGGCTTGAGACCTTTTGCACGACCGATAAACTGCATTAAATGTGGAACGTCAAAGACATGGTCCATGAAGAATGACATTGAGAACTTGTTGAGCACGGGGGTATCGATGAGGGGGAGGAAGTCGTCTAAATAGTCGGTCATGCCCTGAAAGGTGAGGTCAGTGAGAGCGGGGAGTGTCTGTGGAGGTGGTCTAGGTTGGTCTGGGAAAGATCGAGGCGATTTTAATGGGAATTCAAATGAAAACGTTTGGAGCCTGTCTAAAGATGACAAGCAGGCAACCATTGCCTCGGGTGAAATATATCCCACATGGGGAAGACGCGAAATTGACAGGTTGACAAGGTCACAGGCAGACAAAAGTAGGTTTCGTAATGCCGGAAATGCAATGTCGCGCAGTTTGAGTGTTCGCAGACGTGGGGCAGATCCACCCAAGAACGAATCAGGAAGGACAGGCGGAAAGATACCAAAAGGCCACAGGCCATAAGACCACCACAGATCGAGATGTGTCAGCTCTGGAATGGCACCTGCATTGCCGCCGCGAGTCCTTCCCATGCTGAACTTGGAAATTGGAGATGGATGGAACACACACGATCGGAATGCTTGAGCGCCGCAATGATATTGTCCGGCCCCAGCGGGCCGCTCCGTGTCCAATCATCATGAATCACTATGGGCAACGCTGGCCAGATATCCAGCATTGCCCTCACTGGTGTATCTCTGTCGCAGAGAAGTCGTAGATTCAAGCCCCGCGGTGAAGCAAACACGATGTCTCGCCACCTTCGGCAAACATGCACCAGCGTATGCCACCCTTTGAGGTTTCCAAGTCCGTGTGGGTTGTTGTCGTTCAAATAAAACCCAAAAACGTCCAGAAGGACGTCATCCGGGAGCTTGTCCGCCGTCACCTTGCCTACACCACAGCGGTCAGCAGCCATCGCGGGTGTTTGAACAGAAGACATACAGAGGCCATCATTCCAGCTGGCACGGGGGAACGAACATTGGCCGATGATATTGGGCAGGAAGGCAACCACACTCTGGACAGCTCTTCGGGTGCGGCTGTGTGAAAACATAGTTATTTCGGAAAATCGGGTCAATGAAATTTCATGGACGAACTTGTGAGAAGAGCTCATTGTGAGGATAAGGATAAGGGTGGACAGTCGCGCGATCGGTTAGTAGACTTGGATGGACCACGTGCCTTTAAGTTACCGGCGCCAGCACATGTATATCTCTTGCCTCACGTTCTACGTGACGTTGTGTATAGACATGTGGAGGATGGGACACTGATGGATCAGAGATGGAAATGAGCACCAACGGTGCAGCGGAGAACGCGCCCACGCGTGGCCACGAACGATGGCCCATCTATTAATCCTTCACTCAGCTCTCAGGAACTTGAATTGGTCCTTCGTGCGATAGCTGGCGACGCCATGAACCTCAAAGGTGTCTCCAATACCCCATCATCATTTACAGAGCCAGACCAAGTGCGACCGCACGGCCCCGAGCCCAAAACAGAGGTACACAGGCCGCAGTAGTACTGTTCCGCTTCCTCCGAGTCAGTGGTGTGGGCCACATGGCATCCCGCCGCCCCCGGCCGGTGGACGGGTACAGGGGAACAAAACGACAAACGGGTGGGAAATACAAAGAGGACGCAAGTACATGAGAAGTGATACATGGGCAGAGAGTGCCAGTACTACTAGTAGCTCTCAGTCGGCCAAGTGAAGAAGACTAGGTGAGGGCGGGAATTGGGCCATCGTGCGAATAGAACCTGGACCTGTAATTCGCAAGCAGGCGGTATCCATTTCAAGTTGACAATTCATTTCGATAAGTGTCATATTCTGCAACTCATTACAACTCATTTCCGACTGAACGGTACAGCCAGTACTACACTACGGAGCTGGGTGAAGACGCTGGGATTTCTGCTCTATGGGGTCCGGTAAGGGCGGTGAATAACCACAGGAGCTGCTTATGGTCACCTTCAGCACGTCTTCAAGTTCCGGGACTCGATGTCGCAACGTACACATTTGTTCTAGTAGCCTGTGGCACCCCTAAGTACCCTTACAGGACGACCTGCTTGTTGACGAGCGGAGACAAACGGGTGGAAGTCCGCCAATCCAGATGCAAGTTCGGCCTCCTGCTCGGGAAGGCATACACGCGCATATAGCTCGATTTCTTCTAGTACAGGAAGAACACCAAGGGCCGGCCCTCCGTCAGTTGGCTGCAAAGAAGACGCGAGATCGAGTATATTTCCGTTTGCCATCCTGAACGCCTTCACGCTGCAAAACGGCCGAAGGAACTGATACCACGGAATGGCACCACAGTATCGGGAGGCCCCAACGTCGAAGGAGAGGGAGAGTTTCTCCACAGTGGCAAGCTCCGGAGAGAGGGCACTACACATTCGAAGTAGGGACCCCATGGAACGCTGCGAGTAGAATCTGAAATGCGGTTCGGCACGGTGGATACGCTTGGAACGGATCGGCAAGGAGAGGCGGAAGAAGTCTCTTTCGAAGATCACTTGAGCCGATCGAAACAGCTTCTTCACGTCGCCGATAAACCGGGTGAGGTGCGAAATTTGGAATGGTGTGACGTCGTCAAGCCCAATGTCGACGTCCTGGAGAGATGGGGCTGTAAACCTGGCCGCGAAGGCATTCAAAAATGCACTACAACCGTAAAAGTGGAAGCGTGTTAGATGTGGGAGTGGGACAATGGGTTCGGTCTGCGTAGGGTACGCCCAGCCGTTGATTGCCCGCATTTCCAGCTCGAGACGGCGCAAGCAGAGCATGCCTTGCAGACACGTGAGGAGCAACGTTGCTTTTGATGAGCCAATCCCTATACGGAGGTCAATAAGCGTCGTTGCAGATGTCGACAATACACTCGACAAGGACGGGGCAAAAACGCCGTGTAAACTGAGACATCGCAGATTCGGGACTGATCCCCTCAGGAATGTCGCGGGGAGCGTTATTCGATCTGACTGTGTCTCGTTGCAAAGTTCGAGGCTCTCCAGCAAGGGAAAAGGGCGTTTAGTTGCCTTGAGAAATTTATTGAAGTCGCGACTTGCCCCTCGAAATGTGATCTCACGGACGCGATCGCAACGTTTAAGTGCGGCAAGGAGGCGACCTATGTCCTTGGAAGTCTTGGTATATTTATACCTGTAGTCGATGACAATAGGCAAGGGTGGGAGACGAGGTGAAAGAATCGTCTTCATATGACCTGGGTTGTCGCTTGCCACGACAATAGTAATGTCCAGTCGGGAGAACGACGCAAACACGACATGGCGCCACCTTCTGCACACGTGCGTGAGTCTGAACCATCTAAGCTTCCTTCTCCAGTAGTCTTCCTGTATTAGTCGATAGGAATCGAATATCTCTAAGAGCAGCTCATCGGGGAGACCATCGATTGTCAAGCTATGTGAGCGCTCTGGGAGTTCATGGCTGGTCTGACTTGTGGAAAATCAGTGGGGGCATCACAGCAAGTTTCGCTACACCAATTTCTGGTCGGGGCCCATTGGGGGTAAGCAAGTAGGGGAGTCAGGGGCTCGCTCGCCCAGCGCTTATAATAAGCCCCGAGCCCGGGATCACGGGCGCGTGAGAATCAACTGGAAATATGTCCCACGGAATTGTCAGCAGCGCGTTCAAAATGTTCACATGCACACACGTCGTGGTGGTTGTGTATTTCGTTATATAATCTTTGTGAGATACAATGTCCGTAATAATTATAGGGCTTCAGAATATATCGTACGTATCGTATCGAAAAGTTGTCCATCAAGCGCGTTCGAATGTCTGTGTTAAAAACAAATAGCAGAAATCAATCAATGATCAAGCAGTCTGGGCCGCGGCAACACGGAATCCCAGTTCCAGACGGCTGGCCGCCTTGTCCATACTACGGAAACCCTCGACTGCTGGAGCAGGAGGCGTGGCCGGTAACGGGCTCGATTCCAACGAGATCGACTCGAATGCGGAGGATGACGAACCGCACGAGTAGTACGACCCAGATGACGACCCCGACGTGCACGAGTAGCACGATCCGTAAGACGTTTCCTCAGAGCGACGTGATGACACCGCTCGCGTTCGTTGCTCGCTCATATTCCGACACAGCTTCTTCGCCATGCGGTCCGCCCATCCCCATCTTGCGGCCTCACCGTCTGTCAGGAAGAACGTGTCGATCGCGAGGACTTCCGCTCGGATGGCAGCCAACGAAGGCCGACGCTCCGGCCTCGCGCAGAAAATCTTCGTGAGGAGTGTGTAGGCCGCGTCCGACACGGGGAGTACATCGTAGAGGATCGTGCGATCCACAATGTAATCGCTGTAGTCGCGGTCGTCTGGAGAAGCCAATTTCCATGGGCGTACGTTGGCAATTATCTCAGCGAGGATACAACCAAGTGCCCAAATGTCGCCTTGGACCGTAGAATAGGGATTATGGTCAGGTACGAGCGACTCTGAAACGAAATTTAGGTTAGCGACAGGACAATGCGCCACATGGGAGGAGATGCACACCTGGGCTCATGAAGCACGGTGTTCCGCAGGAAGATACTGTCATCTTGTTCGTGGTTGCAAGACCAAAGTCCGCGATGAACACGTCGATGTCTCCACTGAGGGAAGAGACCAGGACGTTCTCTGGCTTCAGATCCCGGTGGTAGACCCCACGGGAATGGCAATACTCAAGCGCATCGATGATTTGGATGAACACGCGCTTGATCAGCTCGTCCTCTCGGAAGAGCGTGAGCTTCCTGATGACGGAGTGAAGATCGCCAGCACAGAGGTCGTAGACGAAGGCGAAGGAGCCCGCGTCAATCTCACGATGGAATGTGAGCACGTGACGGTGGGATGAAACACGCGCGTGGAGTTGAGTTTCGCGGGTCTGGTAGTAGTCCGAGCCAGCCTGCTCTACACGCTTGACAGCATAATGCACTCCAGAATGTGTGTCAACGACACGATAAACGACGCCGAAGGACCCCGCACCGAGGATTGCCTCAATCCTCAGTGCACCGTTGTCAATAATTTGACCCAGAAGCCGGGTTACACCCGCAGGATAGGAAGATTCTCTCCTGAGAAAGTGCCCTTTGGATCTTTCCGCTTGCTAGAGCTGCCGCCAGATTTATGCAAATTGGTCGAATCGTCGGTCGACGACGTAAATTTTGTCTTGAAATGACCCATGTTGCGCGACTCTCCCTAAGATATGGCTTAGTCTGATGATAAAGGGTGGACCAGAAGATGACGCCGTACTCTGCACCTCAGATAGGACATATAACATCCGCTCGGTCATGCTCTCCAACTCTGTTCTCGTGGTGTCTCCTCGTTCAGATGTTGACGGAAGCGAGGACCAAGTCGTCATCCGAGACAGTCTCAATGAGCTGTTGGAACTTGTGCCCACTGTCCCAAAGCTCCATCGAATGAACGTGCTGCTGAAGGGACACGAGTGGGAGGAGGGCCACGAGGAAGACGACAGCGACAGTTTCAGCACGGTAGGCACTTTGCTATGTTCCATGTGCCCAAATGATGATGCTTAGAGGGCATTTTCAAGGCGAAGCGGAAAACGATTCACCCTCGATGAGGCTCGGATGGAGCTGCAGGCCAGCGAGCAAGGGCTAGCGCAAGTACTTAAGGAGAAACATGTGCTAATCATAGACGGTGAGATCTCCAGACCGTCCTTCTCCAATGTTCTAGAGAGGTTGACGAATAGTATGCCTTACATGTCCTACAAGATGCCCTGCGCCCGCTCTCCCCGTCCTACCTCCACAAGATCCTCGAGCTCCTCCTGATGCACATCGTCTCTCTCTCCCAACCCCACGACGCAGCCCACGTCCTGGACCTCTCCCGGTCGCTCGAATACGAGCACGGAGTTAGGCGTGAGGTGACCTTGCAGGTGATGCGCTGGTTCGGAGAGGTTGACGCCGCGGGCGAAGTGTGGAAGATGGACGTTGAAAAGGTAGTGCGTCAAGTCGGCTTGGGCATTCTGCGACGAATCTGCGTCAGCGCAAGGTCTGGTACAAATTTTTCGCCACTGTCTCTGTTTCTTAAACTTCTTGCAGAGTGACCCCATATCGGAAGACGAATTCATGGAAAAGTGGAATACAGCCGTGGGGGACACTTTTGCTTCCCACACGTCCCTCAAATTGCTCACCGTAAGTGCTTTTTTCTTCTTTTTTTTCCGGTTCGTCGACACCTATTTCTTCACACAACTAGGGGAACTACCTCTGTGAACCCTCCCCGTTTTCGTCAAGCACGATGTTATCCTACTTTTTTCCTTGCGCTGAACTTCCAACTGACCCTGCCACACGGTTCGCGGACCTCTTTCTCACGCGCGCACGTTGGAGGGCGGAAGATATCGTGCCGTATCTGTCGGACATTGCGGTAGATACGAAGGACCTTGACAAGCTCTTGCTCAAGTACGCGCGAGCCCTGACGGACAAAAGTGGTTTATGGTATACGGCGCGGGCCCGATGAGCAGGAAAGAGCACTGTAATCGTTGTTCCCCCGATGTAATGCGTTTCTGACCTGGAACTGATAACGACCACCTCTAGTCCTCATGAAATCGATCGGGACTGTATGCACGTGTCGATTCGCTTCAACGTCATAGTAATCATTGCCTGCGAGTCTTCTCCTGTTCGACCCACGCATACTGTTCGTCTCAACAAGAGCGAGTGTGAGACCATACAGGGTTTTAGACAACTTGAACTGACGAACCTGGCTCAATCACACGAACCGCGTTCATTTGCAGCGGATTATGATTATTGACGATCTCTGTGGCTTGAATATTGAATTCAGGCGCTGGAACAACGAGGATGTTCGTGCACGAGCTCCGTCATTCAGATCTCGGGAAGTCATAGAACCATTTAAATGGATTTAGATTCAGATTTCAGAGGTCGATGGGTAAGATAGTGCCCTCCGCACACCACTCCTCCATCATTGGCTATCTGCATACTCCCTGACGCTCATATTTACACAGTATTTACACCCGTTGTCTGTCGTTCCGATAATCCTCACTAGTGAATTAAAACATATCGCCGTTTTCCCCATCTTGACCTGTGCCAATCACGTGACATCCACTTCACCGCAACATCGCTCTCTTTTTTCGTAGTGTCTTGTTCATCCATTGGCCGCGACGGCCATCCTTTTCTTTGATCAAAACCGTCTCATCTGGACAGAGATGTAAGTACATAAAAGTACCGCGAAAGCACGCCGTCACGGTTTCGATATTCAACTGAATCCAGACAGTTCAGTCAAGTTCTCTTCAGACTCTTCTCTCTTGTTTGCATCCCACCCGGTCTCGATTAAAGAATGACTGTACATCAGCAACTAGTTACAAGCTACGGACTACGATGACGTGCATTGGGTGCATGCCCCTTGTTACGCTCACCAGAACGAAAACGTAAAGTCGGTTACCGCACTGTCCGGGGGAAGGCCCCGAGTCAGTTGGGGTGGGAACGTCGAGCAGGATCTGCCGCCGTTCGCGGACGCGGTGACTCGCCGGACATGACATTAGACAAACGTCAGTTACCATATCTTAGGATACAGTGTGGCAAGCATAATACAAAACGCGGGTTACAACAGACTGAGGATACCGTAGGCTAGACCGACTTGAGGAAGTGTAGGGTCAAGGCAAGAGTCGCTTACACGGATTCAGCAATAATACAAAAATTGGGACTATTCAATGTACTTGGTATGAGATAAGGGTCATGGTGGTGTCAGTAGTAAAGGTAATGATGGCTCCGAGTAGGAAGTAGATGACAAGAGCAAGCTGTAAGTAGATAGGCGATCATGAATATGAAAAAAGACTACACCAATGAATCACAGATCCGCTTCCGACCCTTCCCAATGGTGGATAACTATAGGTTTACCAGACAGCCGTCGTGCGGTGACAAATGGCTGCATGGCTTTCTGTACAGGTTCCAATAACGTAGGTCGCCCCATGAAGAGATCACGTAGGTTGGGTAACACTTCTGTGGCCCTTTCCCCAATGAGCTGCGGCAGTACAAGTGCAATGAACGGTATAAGGCCCTCGGATACATATAGACTCTGGACGGAGGTAAATGGCTCGAAAAGTTCGACGAATCGGGAGGACACTGTGTGATACTCCTCTTGTGATAGAGAGGGCCAATGGTCCGCGGTGAGGTCAAGTCGTTCGACAAGAGAGAGGAAAGGCGAAAGCTGGCCGCATACCAAAGACATTGCATGGACCTTCAAACCTATCATGTCGCACATCATTTCCAACGATAGGGGAAGTGGTTCTGTCAACTCGAGTTGGATGGACGAAGTTGTAAACGCCACCCGAGTTGCCTTGTATGGTTTGAGACCTTTTGCACGACCGATGAACTGCCTTAAATGTGGAACATCAAAGACGAGGTCCAGGATCAATGACATTGAGAACTTGTTGAGTACGGGGGTATCGATGCGGGAGAGGAAGTCATCTAAATAATGGGTCGCTCCCTGAAAGGTGAGGTCAGTGAGAGCGGGGAGTGTCTGTGGAGGTGGTCTAGGTTGGTCTGGGAAAGATCGAGGCCATTGGGATCCAAATGAAAGTGATTTGAGCCTGTTTAAAGAGGACAAGCAGGCGACCATTGCCTCGGGTGAAATATATTCCGAATGGGGAAGATGCGAAATTGACAGGGTGACAAGGTTACTGGCAGACAAAAGTAGGTTTGGTAATGCCGGAAATGCGATGTCGCGCAGTTTGAGTGTTCGCAGACGTGGGGCGGACCCACCCAGGAACGAATCGGGAAGGACAGGCGGAAAGATATCAGAAGACCACAGGCACCACAGATCCAGATGTGTCAGCTCTGGGAACGGCGCCTGCAATGCCGACACGAGTCCTTCCCATGCTGAACTTGGAAAATCGAGATGGATGGAACACACACGATTGGAATTCTTGAGCGCCGCAATGATGTTGTCCGGCCCCATCGGGCACCTCCGCGTCCAATCACCATGAATCACTATGGGTAACGCTGGCCAGATATCCAGCATTGTCCCCACTGGTGTATCTGGGTTGCAGAGAAGTCGTAGATTCAAGCCCCGCGGTGATGCAAACACGATGTCTCGCCACCTTCTGCACACATGCACCAGTGTATGCCACCCTTTGAGGTTTCCAAGTCCGTGTGGGTTGTGATCGTTCAAATAAAACTCAAAAACGTCCAGAAGGACGTCATCCGTAAGCTTGTTCGCCGACGCCTTGCCTGTACCGCGGAAGTCAGCAGCCATCGCAGATGTTTGCACAGAAGACATACAGGAGCCGTGATTCCAGCTGGCACGGGGGAACGAACATTGGCCGATGATATTGGGCAGGAAGGCAACCACACTCTGGACAGCTCTTCGGGTGCGGCTGCGTAGAAACATCATAATTATTTCGGAAATCGGATCAATGAACTTTCATGGACGAACTTGTGAGAAGAGCTCATTGTGAGGCCACTTTGATGGACGACAAGGTGGGCAAGAGTGCAGAGCGGTCAGACACGCGTGCGGGGCTTGGGTGGACCACGTGCCTGTCGTCACGTGTCAGGTCAGGAACCATCGCAGCTGCTGCCCCAATACATTCCACCCTTGCCGTTCCCCCCTGCACATGTATCTCTCGTGCCTCACGTTCTACGTGAAGTTGTGTATAGACACGTGGAGCACTAGGCGCCAATTAAATCAGAGTTGGAAACGAGCACCAACGGTGCAGCTGAGAACGCGCCCACGCGATCAGGCTCGCCACGAATGATGGACCATCTTCATCCTTTCTTTCACCTGCTACCCTATTGATGCTTTGCTTAGTTCTCAGGTATTGGTCCTTCGCACGATATCTGGCGACGCCATGAACCTCAAAGGTGCTGCCAATACCCGTTCGTCATTCACAGAGAGCCAGACTACGTGCGACCGCAGGGCCCCGAGCCCCAAACAGAGAGGTACGCTGTGTTCTGTACCCTTAGTGGTGTGGGCCACATCTCTTTCTGCTTCACCGCAACCTCTCTCTCCCTTCTTTCGTGGTGTCTTGTTCATTCATGGCCATCCCTTTCTTTCATCAATACCGAAACCGTCTCATCTAGATAGAGATGTAAGTACATAAACGCGCCGCGAAAGCACGCCGTTTCGATATTCAATCCAGACTGTTCTCTTCTCTCATGTTTGCATCCCACTCATTCCGGTCTCGATTAAAGAACGGGTCTATCTCAGCAACTGTGTGGAGACATACTTGTGTACAGGACCATCACTCGGGTCCTGAAAGGCGTCCTATGCTAGTAACAAGTAACGAATCCTCTCAGCTTGCATGTTACATGGCAGTAGATAACAGACAGTTGGGTGGGTGCGACTCGGAACCGTGAACGGCTCGGGCGATTGCCAACATTCGCCATCAACGTAACTTTTCAATTGCTGGTTGTCCTCGGATGTCCACCCGACGCCAGTTTGAATGTCCTTGCGGGAGCTGCGCAATCGCTCGAGGCGCAGTGCCTGTCTCTGCCACTTCGCCTGCCCCTGCTCGGACGCCTATCCCCCCTTCGCCGTCACCAATTACCGCCCCTTTGTCGAGGAATGTAAAGAGCCTTCACCGCTGGACACATCGCCTCGTGCACCACCTATCGTGCCATTGGACACCATATCTATGACAGGGCCACCGAGTTTATCACATGTCGTCGACGCCAGTCCTCCGCAACCACCTGCCTCACGATGGCGAACGAAGGACAACATCTGTCCAAAGTGTGCGGTGGAATAGGTGGCAGCGAGAAACGGTCCAATTAACCATCGCCTGCGCTGGTTGAAACCCTCAGTGATACCCCCCGCCATGTTCATTTCGCCAACGAGTGCCCGGGCTCATTTTACTCATGCCTTGCTCGTCGATAACCCCCGCCGCAGCCCAGAAACAGAATATGCGCACCGAGAGGTTCTTTCTTCCGGCAAGCAACGTTCTGCTAGATTGCACTCTGTTCTGCTAGATTGCACTCTGTTCTGCTAGATTGCACTCTGTTCTGAAGTGAGCTCGTAGCGTCGCGCGCTGACCTGGGATGGGACTTCATGCACCGCAGACGTAGGCGATCGAGTTGCAAACTATATCTTAGAATACGGTGTAGCAAGCATATCACAAAATGTGGGTTACAAAAGACTGAGCATTGGCTAAACCGACGTTGAGGAAATGTAGTCAAGGTGGAGTCCCATTTACAGATTCAACTCTAATGCCAAATTGCAATTACTCAACGTACTGGGTTTGGAATAAGGATCGTGGTGATGTCAGTAGGCCTCGAACTAAATGACAAGAGTGAACTGTAAGCAGGTGAGTGCTGAGGCGCTGAGGGTGTGACTGGCATGAAAAGCAGACGACACCGATGAATCACCGATCTGTCGTGGACCCTTCACGGTGACGGACAGCTACGGGTTGACCGGAGAGCCGTCGTGCGGTTAGAAATGGTAGTATGGCTTCCTGTACAGTTCTGGGTAACTCAGGTCCCTCCATGAAAAGATCACGTAGGTTGGGCAACACTTCTGCGGCCCTTTCTCCAACGAGCCGCTGCAGTGCAAGTGCAATGAGCGGTATAAGGCCCTCGGATACATGAAGCCTCCGGATGGCGGTAAATGGTTGGAAAAGTTCGAGGAACCGGGAGGACACTGTGTCTTCCTCCCGTGGTAGAGAGTGTTGATAGTCCCCAGTGAGGTAAAGTCGTTTGACAAGAGAGAGGAAAGGCTAAGGGCGGCCGCATATCAAAGACATTGTATGAAGCTTCGAACCTATCATGTCGCACATCATTTCCAACGATAGGGGAAGTGGTTCTGTCAACGAGAGTTGGATGGACCTAGGTTTAAAAGCCACCCGGGCTACCTTGTATGGCTTGAGACCTTTTGCACGACCGATGAACTGCTTTAAATGTGGGACATCAGAGACGAGCCGGAGGGCGAAGATAAACGACATTGAGAACTTGTTGAGTACGGGGGTATCGATGCGGGAGAGGAAGTCCTCTAAATGCTCGTGCAGGCCAGAAAAGTAAAGGTCAGTGAGAGCGGGGAGGACCACGCGTGTCTGTGGAGGCTGGCCGGGGAGAGATGACGGCGTTATGAATCCAAATGAAAGTACTAGTGATTTGAGCCTGGTCAAAGAGGACAAGCAGGCGAGCATAGCCTCGGGTGAAACATATTTCGGATAGGGAAGACGCGAAATTGAAAGGGTGACAAGGTCACTGGCGGACAACAGAAGGTTCGGTAACGCCGGGAATGAAATGCCGTGCAGTAGTTTGAGTGTTCGCAGACGTGGGGCGGATCCACCCAAGAACGAATCGGGAAGGGGAAGGACAGGTTCACCGTATTCATCGGACTGAAGCGACAGATATGTCAGCTCTGGGAATGGCGCCTGCATTGCTGCGGCGAGATCTTGCCATGCTATACTTGGAAATTCTCGGAGACGGATGGAACACACACGATCGGAATGCTTGAGTAATATATCCGTGATGACGAAGCACACCCCCATTGAGCACCGATCATCATAAATCTCTATAGGCAACGCTGGCCATATGTCCAGCATTATTACCCGCCGTGGTGCACGTGTGCCGCAGAGAAGTCGTAGATTCAAGCGACGAGGTGATGCAAACACGATGTCTCGCCACCTTCGGCACACATGCACCAGTGTCTGCCATGCATCGCTGTTTTCAAATCCGTCTGGGCCATCGTCATTCAAACAGAAATCAAAGATATCCAGGAGGGAATCATCTGTGAGCTTGTTGACCGTCGCCCGGCCTACATCGCAGCACTGCTAGTGAGCAGCCATCACAGATATTGCACGGAAGACATACATAAACCGTGTGGTTCCTGAAAGTGCGTCAAACGTTCCCCCAGCTGCATGTCTTCCGCGGGGCAGTCAGTCCGGGTGGCACGGGGAAGTACGCATCGTCCGATGATATTGGCCGGGACGGCGACTGGACTCTGGACCGATTTTTGAGCACGGCTACGTGAAAACTCAGTTACTGCAGTAACGTAGCCGGTGACTTTTCTCACACGCACTTGTGAGAGCTCATTGTGAGGACGTTTTTGCCGGGAGGTGGACGGACAGTTGTGTTGCTTTGGCCAAGGCTTTGACGCGCAACAAAAGTGTGCCCCGGCACCCGGCACGGTACGCGGTCCCGCAAGGCCGCTCATCTCCGTCCACCCGAGCCGAGCCACGCTTCAGGCAAATGCAAAATGCAAACATAGACCATGTTTGCGATTTCGAGGCGGCCGAGAAACGTTATAGGAGGAGAGCAGGACCGGTGCGTACTTGAGACATGAATCGATTCAAATCAATAACTCTCAGCGTATACACGCAGCACGACTGTCACACTTGACATAAATACCACAAAGAAGCAAGCAAAGCAAATACAAAATATGGAATGATACCGACACACAGCTCTTCACGTCCTTGGTTCCGCTTCAACTGAGGGGTCCGGAAACACCTTCTTGATGCGGTGGCCCATGCGAAGGACTCTTCAATCTCTTCAACTCACTCGTCTCCGGGCGTTGTTCCAGCGTCGTTATGGAGTCTGAGTGGACACTCTTTGTCACCCGCCGCTTTTCGTGAGTCTTCCCTGGCTGGACATTGAGGCACCCTGGGGGTGGGTTCGTGCGACGTCGGCTCAATGAGTCTCTGCGAAGAAGTCGCCGCAGCGCTCGCAAAATCCTCAATGGAACCTGGCTGTGTCGCAATCGCGCTTGACACAGCACCGAGACTTGAGCTCGTGTGCAGTATGGCCTTGCGGGCCCAGCCGGCCTCGGTAGGTGCAAGGAGAGCCCTCTCGGGATCCGGGAGACGCAGTCCTCCGTCTGCTGATGGCACTCGCCCAGGAGGTCAAGTCCCAGAATAAGGACCAGACAACTACACGCAAGCGAGCGCTCCAGAAGGAGAAAGAGATGGCCAGCAGGCTCGCGACGAGCTCACATCAGGGCAACGTAGCCGAAGAGGGGTTTCGAGGGGAAATCAATCAGTGGGTTATTTCAGATGCCCCCTTGGTATGTCCACCCGTGCTGTTATGTTGTTACTGATTCAGGCAGAGTGTTATCGAGAAGCGTATCACAGGCTCTTTGACGAAGTCGGGCTCCTGGCGGCACGAAATCAGCTCGCAGAGAGTGAAGAGATCAGACAGCCAGTTCACCGAACTCCTAGGACACAATAACTCGGCGCAGCGCATCGTGTACCTCGACTGGGTGCGCCGTGAGTTGGCAGACACGAAGCAGGTGGGTTCGTTCGTTTGGTGGCTGTACTCGTGGCGCATCGGCTGCGCTCCCCCGCCCGCCCGCACGCACTCACCAACGTGGATTCTGATCCTTTGGTTCGCACCCTTATTCTAGATGCCAGTCGCCGCAACGCGCGAGCGCGACGTCGCTGGCGCGCGGATCGAAAGGCTCCGTCGGGAGCTGAGGCTGTATCTCTCCGTGCGTGCTGAGGGCAGCTACGAATCACGGACCACGATGACCCCCGTCGGGCGCATACCCCTTGTCACGCAGAACGAAAACGTGAAAGCCGGTTGCCGCACCGTGGTGGCTCAGAGTTCGTGGGGTTTCCGCCGCCGCTCGCGGATCGGGTAGTTCGACTGACATGACATGATCAGATGATTAGAAAAACGTCGATTACTATATCTTAGGATACAGTGCGGCAAGCACATCACAAAACACGCGTTATGACAGGCTGAGCATTGGCTAGACCGAGTTGAGGATATGTAGGGTCAAGGCAAGAGTCGCATACACAGATTCAGCGATAATACGAAATTGGGACTATTCAATGTACAGTGCTTGGTTTGGGATAAGGGTCACGGTGATGTCAGTAGTAAAGGTAATGATGGCTTCGAGCGAGAAGTAAATGACAAGAGCAAGCTGTAAGTAGATAGGTGCTAAGTGTGACTGGTATGAAACAAGACCACGCCAATGAATCACCGATGTATCGTCGATGCTTCCCAATGACGGACAACGGGTTGACCGGAGAGCCGTCGTGCGGTGAGAAATGGTTGCATGGCTTCCTGTACAGTTCTGGGTATCTCAGATCCCTGCATGAAAAGATCACATAGTTTGGGCAACACCTCTGTGGCCCTTTCTCCAACGAGCTGCTGCAGTGCAAGTGCAATGAACGGTACAAGGCCCTCGGATACATGAAGACTCTGGATGGCGGTAAATGGTTGGAAAACTTCAAGGAACCGGGGGGACGCTGTGTCTTCCTCCCATCGTGATCGATATGGCAAACGGTTCCCGATGAGGTCAAGTCGTTCGACAAGAGAGAGGAAAGGCGAAAGCCGGCCGCATACCAAAGAAATTGCATGAACCTTCCGACTTATACCTCTCGTGCCGCACGTCATTTCCAACGACAGGGGAAGTGGTTCTGTCAATGAGAGTCGGACGGACGAGATTGTAAACGCCACCCGGGCTATCTTGTATGGCTCGAGACCTTTCGCGCGACCGATGAACTGCGTTAACTGTGGAACGTCAAAGATGGCGTCCGTGGACAATGTCGTTGAGAACTTGTTGAGTACGGGGGTATCAATACGGGCGAGGAAGTCGTCTAAATAGTCGGTCATGCCCTTGAAGGCGAGGTCGGTGAGAGCGGGGAAGACTGCGCGTGTTTGTGGAGGCGGGCTTGGCTGGTCGTCGCGAGATTGAGGCGATTGGGATGGGAATCCAAATGAAAGTGTTTGGAGCCTGCTCATAGAGGACAAGCAGGCGACCATTGCTTCGGGTGAAATATATCCCGAATCGGGAAGACACAAAAGTGTAAGGTCGACAAGATCACCGGCAGACAAAAGTAGGTTCGGTAATGCCGGAAATGACATGCCTCGCAGTTTGAGTGTTCGCAGACGTGGGGCAGATCCACCCAAGAATGAACCTGGAATGACAGGCGTAGAAAAATAATCCGACCAAAGCCGCAGATATGTCAGCTCTGGGAATGGCGCCCGCATTGCTGCGGCGAGTACTCCCACCAGTACTGCTGAGCGTGGAAGACGGTAGAAATCGATGGAGCACACACGATCAGGATGCTCGAGTGCAGCACAGAGATTGCCCAGCCACGGTTCCAGCGTTCTGATCCAACAGTTCTCAATCGCTATGGGCAAGGCTGGCCAGATATCCAGCATTGCCCTCACTGGTCTGTCGTTTGTGCAGAGAAGTCGTAGTTTCAAGCGGCGCGGTGATGCAAACACGACGTTTCGCCACCTTCGGCACACATGCACCAGCGTATGCCATTCATCGACGTTTTCAAATCGGTCTTGGTCATCGTCGTTCAAATAAGAATCAAATATTTCCAGGAGGGCATCGTCTGGGAGCTCGTTGACCGTCGCCCAGCCTACATCGCAGCAGTCAGCAGCCATCGCAGAAGTTCGCACAGAAGACATACATAAATCTCGCGGTCCACCGAACTCCTCGTGGAAGTGTGTCAAATGTTCCCCCATCTGCAAGTCTTCCGAGGGACTGTCAGTCCGGGTGGCACGGGGAGGAACACGTTGGGCAATGGTATTGGCCGGGACAGTGACTGGACTCCGAGGCTCTGGACACAAGTTTGGGCACGACTATTTGAAAACTCGGTTATTTTCAGCAGTGTGATCAGTGACTTTTCTCGAACGCACTTGTGAGAGTTCATTAGCGCCCATTGCGCTCATTGCCTGATGGCGGGTTGCCTTGCCTTTGACGCGCAGGGCGCAGGCGAAGACTAGGCGAAGGCATTATATACCACGTGCCCACAACCCAAACTGCACTCAGCGTACTCGACCAGTACTCAACCGTACTCAACCCTCAATCGCAACCGCAATGCCACCGCCACTGCAGCCTTATCGATCTCAAGGCGGCCTTGGTTGAAAACGACGGATGGAAAGTATAGTGGAATAAAGGATATCAAGAAGGCTGATGAGGTATACTAATGAAAATACAATGAAACCAGGCCATCTATATGAGTGCGCTGTGAGTTGGCGGAAACGAAGACGAAGCAGGTGCGTTCGTTCATCTGGTGGCTGTATGCATGGCACAGCCGCCCCCGCACGCAGGCACGACGGACTCACCAACGTGGATCCTGATCGATTCCAATCCTTTGGTTCGCATCCTTATTAATGCGTGAGCGTGACGCCGCTGACGCGCAGATCGAAAGCCTCCATCACCAGCTGAGTCTGTACCTCTCTGTGCTTGCCGAGCGCAGTTACGAATCACGGACCACGATGACGCCCGTGGGGCGCATGCCTCTCGTCATGCAGAACGAAAACGTGAAGCTGGTCACTACACCGTGGAGGCACCGAGTCGGTGGGGGTGGGAACTTTGAGCAGGATCTGCCGCCGCTCGCGGACGGGGTATCTCGACGGACATGACATGATTAGACAAACATCGATTACTATATCTTGGGATACAGTGTGGCAAGTACATCACAAAACGCGCGTTATGACAGACTAAGCATTGGCTAGACCGGCTTAAGGATACGGATATGTAGGTAGGGTCAAGGCAAGACTCGGAGTCGCTTAACAGATTCAGCAATAATACAAAAATTGGGATTATTCAATCAACTTGGTTTGGGATAAGGGTCATGGTGATGTCAGTAGTAAAGGCAATGATGGCTTCGAGTAGGAAGTAGATGACAAGAGTAAACTGTAAGTACATAGGCGCTGAGTGTGGCTGGTATGAAGAAAAGACCACGCCAATGAATCACAGATCTGCTTCCGACCCTTCCCAATGATGGATAACTATAGGTTGACCGGACAACTGTCGTGCGGTGACAAATGGCTGCATGGCTTTCTGTACAGGTTCCAATAACGTAGGTCGCCCCATGAAGAGATCACGTAGGTTGGGCAACACTTCTGTGGCCCTTTCCCCAATGGGCTGCTGCAGTGCAAGTGCAATGAACGGTATAAGGCCCTCGGATACATATAGACTCCGGATGGCGGTAAATGGCTGGAAAAGTTCGAGGAAACTGGAGGACACTGTGTGATGCTCCTCTTGTGATAGAGAGGGCCAATGGTCCGCGGTGAGGTCAAGTCGTTCGACAAGAGAAAGGAAAGGCGAAAGCTGGTCGCATATCAAAGACATTATGTGAACCTTCAAACCTATCATGACGTACGTCATTTCGAACGATAGGGGAAGTGGTTCTGTCAACGAGAGTTGGACGGACTCAGTTGTAAATGCCACCCGGGCCACCTTGTATGGCTTGAGACCTTTTGCACGACCGATGAACTGCTTTAAATGTGGAGCGTCAAAGACGAAGTACAGGTCCAATGACATTGAGAACTTGTTGAGTACGGGGGTATCGATACGGGCGAGGAAGTCGTCTAAATACTCGGTCACGCCCTCGACGGTGAGATCGGTGAGAGCGGGGAAGACAGCGCGTGTCTCTGGAGGTGGACTTGGCTGGTCGGGTTGAAATGGGAACATATATGAAAGTGTTTGGAGCCTGCTCAAAGAGGACAAGCAGGCGACCATCGACGCGGGTGAAATATATTCCGAATAACGAAGGTGCGAAATTGAAAGGGTGACAAGATTACTGGCGGACAAAAGTAGGTTTGGTAATGCCGGAACTGCAATGTCGCGCAGTTTGAGTGTTCGCAGACGTGGGGCGGATCCATCCAAGAACAAATCGGGAAGGACAGGCGGAAAGCTACCAGAAGACAATGACCACCATAGGTCCAGATGTGTCAGCTCTGGGAATGGCGCCTGCATTGCTGCCGCGAGTCCTTCCCATGCTGAACTTGGAAATTCGTGGAGTTCGATGGAACACACACGATCGGGATGCTCGAGTGCCGCAATGATGTTGTCCGGCCCCGTCGGGCACCTCCGCGTCCAATCTTCATGAATCTCTATGGGCAACGCTGGCCAGATATCCAGCATTACCCTCGCTGGAGTATCTATGTTGCAAAGAAGTCGTAGATTCAAGCCCCGTGGTGATGCAAACACGATGTCTCGCCACCTTCCGCACACATGCACCAGTGTATGCCACCCTTTGAGGTTTCCAAGTCCGTGTGGGTTGTTGTCGTTCAAATAAACCTCAAAAACGTCCAGAAGGACGTCATCTGGGAGCTTGTTCGCTGTCGCCTTGCCTATACCGCGGCAGTCAGCAGCCATAGCGGATGTTTGCACAGAAGACATACAGGAGCCGTCATTCCAACGGGTACGGGGGAACGAACATTGGCCGATGATATTGGGCAGGAAGGCAACCACACTCTGGACAGCTCTTCGGGTGCGGCTGCGTAAAAAACATGATAGTTATTTCGGAAGTCAGATCAATCAATTTTCATGGACGAACTTGTGAGAAGAGCTCATTGCGAGGCCATTCAGATGGACGATGTGAACGGACAGGCGGTTAGACGAAATTGGATGAACCACGTGACTACCACGTGCCTGTAAGCTGTCGTCAGGATCCCGTCGCCTGCGGCTGCCCCAACACATCCCACCTTGCCGTGTCCTGCTGCACATGTATCTCTCTTGCCTCACATGCTGTTCTACGTGACGTTGTATATATAGACACGTGGGTTATCAGACGCCGATGAAATCGGAGACCCACGGTGCAGCTGAGAACGCGCCCACGTGGCTGCGCCGAAGAGGGCAAATCAACCAGTGAGCCACTTTGCATTCCCCGAGAAGCGTATCACAAGCTCCTTGATGAAGTTGAAGTTCTGAGGGCACGAATCCACCAGGCTCAGCCAGTTCTGTCAATGCCGAAATCCTGGGACACGACAACCCGGCGCAGCGTATCGTGTACCTCGACCGGGTGCGCCGTGAGTTGGTGGAGACGAAGCAGGTACGTTCGTCCGTCTGGCGACTGTATCTGTGACGAATCAGTTGCGGTCCCCCGCCCTCGCGCACAGACTCACCAACATGGATTCTGATCCTTTTGGTCTCACCTTATTCTAGATACTGAGCGTGGATCGAAATCCTCCGTCGGGAGTTGAGCCTGTATTTCTCCCCACCCGCTGAGGGTAGTTACGAACCACGGACCACGGACCACGATGACGCGCGTCGGGCGGATGCCCTTCATCACGCAAAACTAGAACGTGAAGCCGGTTGCTGCACCGTCCGGGCGGAGCCTCCGAGTCAGTGGAGGCGGGGACTTTGAGAAGCATCTGCCGCTGCTGGCGGAGGAGGTAAACTCGACGGACATGACATTAGACAAACGTCGGTTACTACATCTTAGGATACAGTGTGGAAAGCATATCACAAAACGGGGGTTACAACAGACCGAGCATTGGCTAGTAGACCGATTTGAGGGTATGTAGGGTCAAGGCAGAGTCCCTTAAACAGATTCAACTCTAATACCAAATTGCAATAATTCAACGTATTGGGATTGGGATTGGGAATAAGGTGATGTCAGTAGTAAAGGGCGTGGATGGCTTCAAGCAGGAAGTAAATGTCAAGATTGAACTGTCAGCAGATAAGTGCTGAGGCCGGTGAGTGTGTGGCTGGTATGAAAAACAGACCGCACCAATGAATCACTCATCGTTCGTACTCATCCATCCACCCTTCCGGATAATAGACAACTACGGGTTGACCGGAGAGTCGTCGCGCAGTGAGAAATGGTTGCATGGCTTCCTGTACAGCTCTGGGTTTCTCAGATCCCCCCATGAAAAGATCACGTAGGTTGGGCAGCACTTCTGGGACCCTTTCCCCAATGAGCTGCTGCAGTGCAAGTGTAATGAACGGTATAAGGCCCTCGGATACATATAGACTCTGGACGGAGGTAAATGACTGGAAAAGTTCGAGGAATCGGGAAGGCACTATGTCGTCCTCCTCTTGTGGTTTAGAGGGCCAGTAGTCCGCGGTGAGGTCAAGGTGTTCGACAAGAGAGAGGAAAGGCGAAAGCTGGCTGCATACCAAAGACATTGCATGAACCTTCAAATCTATCTCGTTGCACGTCATTTCCAACGATAGGGGAAGCGGTTCTGTCAACGAGAGTTGGATCCACCTAGTTTTAAAAGCCACCTGGGCTACCTTGTATGGCTTGAGACCTTTTGCACGACCGATGAACTGCTTTAAATGTGGAACGCCAAAGGCGAGGTTCGAGAGGAATAACGTTGAGAGTCTGTTGAGTACAGGGGTGTCGATGCGGGCGAGGAAGTCTTCCGAATACTCGATCGTGCCTCCAAAGAAAAGGTCGGTGAGAGCGGGGAGGACGATGCGTGTCTGTGGAGGTGGAATGTGCTGGTCGGGGCGAGATCGACGCGATCGGAACGCAAGTGAAAGCGATTTGAGCCTGCTCAAAGAGGACAAGCAGGCGACCATCGCCTCGGGTGAAATGTACCCTGAATGAGGGAGAGGCTTAAGTGAAAGGTAGACAAGGTCACTGGCAGACAAAAGTAGATTTGGCAATGCCGGAAATGAAATGTCGCACAGCTTGAGTGATTGCAGACGTGGGGCGGATCCACCCAAGAACGAATCGGGAAGGGGAAGGGCAGGCATAGATACATATTCCGAAAATTCCGAAACAAGCACCAGATGTGTCAGCTCTGGGAATGGCACCTGCATTTTCGCGGCGAGTGCTTCCCCTGCCGAACCTGGAAAATCGTAGAAACTGATTAAACACACACGATCGGGATGCTCGAGTGCCGCAATGATGTTATCCAGCCCCCCTCCCGAAGTTCTGATCCAAGAATCCACAATCACTATGGGCAAGGCTGGCCAGATATCCAGCATCGCTCTCACTGGTCTGCCTCTTCTGCAGAGAAGTCGTAGGTTCAGGCGCCGCGGTGACGCAAACACGATGTTTCGCCATCTTCGGCACACATGCACTAGCGTATGCCATTCGACATTGAGAAGTTCGGGTGGGTGTCGTTGTCCATATAAAAATAGAATATCTCTAGGAGTACATTGTCTGTGAGCTCGTCGATCGTCACCTGGGCTAACCGCGGCAGTCAGCAGCAATCCAAGAAGTTTGCACCGAAGACATACATAGACCTCGTGGTCCATCGAATTCTTCCTGGAAGTGTGTCAAACGTTCCCCCATCTGCAAGTCTTTCGAGGAGCCGTCAGTCCGGTGGCACGGGCAAGTACACATGGGGCGAGATGTCGGCAGGGATGCGACTGGACTCTGGGACAGATTTTTGGGCACGGCTATGTGAAAACTCAGTTATTTCAGAAATGTGATCAGTGAACTTTTCTCGGACGCACTTGGGAGAGCTCATTGTGGAGACGCTTTGCTCGATGGCAGATGGTGAGATAGTTGTGTTTGCAGATTGCATTGAACGCGAAGGCGCTAAGGGAGTGTACCACGTGCCTATATGACATAATGTTGCACGACGTGGTCGCCATGTGACGTTCACCATGGTGAGGCTAGGTGCACCATACTCGGCAGATGCTCACAATAATACCAGCAAAAGTAAAAATACGGTGTCATCGCGCTTGATGGATGGGAAGTCCGCCCGAAATCTATCCGAGGTTTACCGCCATGAATAACTGGCGTGTCAAGGGCAGTGTATCAGGGTGCCAGTGTCAGAGTTGTAGAATGCTGCTCATTCCAACGACGTGGAGGATTCCTCAATCTCAATCATCACTAGTATCACTCGCCACGCTCCTTTTCCAACCAAACCTCCTTCGTGGCCCCGCACGCCTGACAGACTTGAGCACCCTCCTCGTCATTGACCTCCTCGCATTCCCTCTATTGCTCAACCTTCGCGTCCTCTATTCCCCGGCTCAGGATACCCGCTTCTTCGTAGCATCTTGGAGTCGTTACTGACATGGCCCTTCGCATCGGGTCTCGATCACCTCGCAATCGTCATAGTAACTGGTCATGCTACAGGTTGACCAGAGACCTCTCGTGCCTAGGGGGCACCCAGAGGGCGTGGAGGTCGAAGATTCGTGGCTACTCGCCTCATACCAGAAGGGAGGCCGGCGTCCACCGCGCACACATGTCCCGAGGGTGAGCGCGGTTCGACCCATAGATCCCCTTATCGCGCTATTTTCCTCCTCACAATCAGATATCCCCCCCTAATCAGCTCTCACATCGCCACCGAAGATTCTCGAGCTCTCCTCGTCTTCAGCGGGCGCGAGTGCTTTAGAGACGCGCGACGTTCGATTCGATAGATTCCTGCCCTCATCCTCCTAACCAGGGGCCACACTCCTCCGTTCAGCACAACGTCCGAGGGCGAATCGTAGTTGCGCTTCGTGCGCGCGACGGGTCCTCAGACGGGACATGTTCACGCGAGTGACCATCGATGGCGCGGCGCTCGACTCGTTCCAAAACGTGCTATTCTCCATCGCTCGCTTCCGCGAGCTCACGGGCGTATATCCGACACGCATCACCGTCGTCGGCCAAGATTTCAAGCGCCGGCGCTTTGAACGACTACATCGACTCGCACTACGCTGGCTCAAGCTTCGATTCACGTATGAAGGTGTTCCGCTGGCGAACGAGGCTGACGAGCGCGAGGCAGCAGCGGGCGAGGCAACTCTTTTATGGCTTTCCTTCAGATGTATTCCGTATCATCTCATCTCTCGACTTTACGTCAGTTGTCCGACGCATATACTCCGTACTCTGGGGACCTGTATGGCTGTCACGCACCGCTCGTGAAGAAACACGGGGAACGGAACTTTCACATGCGAACACATGGGTAGCGCACCGGAAATGGGCGAGCTGCTGGAGCGGTGTCTAGAGGACGGGAAAGGGATATTTCGCTGGGACACTTCCTTGGGCAAAGGAGTAGATTCTCTGAGGGTCGAATAGCCGCCCCAGGCAGTCATGGTGAAATTCGGGTTGGCATGATACGTGCAACTGAGTGCGAGGGAAGCTGGTAGACCTTTGATACTCGCATTCGAGGAATCAATAGACGACAGGATTATGCAGGGTCTTATCTGAGGATGACTGCACAACGACGCGAACCCAATCATATTTGATGGGTGTGTTGATATGCGTCGGCGGCGGTTATAAGTGGGGAAGAGAGGAGGTAGAGCTGGCATGAATGGCTTGGGGTGGGTTTGTCTCGGTGATTCGAATTAGCTCATGGGCTTGAGATATGGATCTCTTTAGCTAGACAATCTATCGCGCTCGAAATACAGAACCACCCTCATGATCCTTGCCAGCTGCTTGGCAGTCACCAATCCGGTTATTCCTCCTTCAATATAAGGATCGGTGATATCAATACTATAGGTAATGGATGGCTTTGAACGGGAAGCAAATAAAACAGTGAGCTGTAACCAGGTCGGTGCTGAGATCGCTGAGAGTGTGACTGGTAGAAAGGCAGACGACACAAGGAATTATCGATCTGCTGTCGACCCTTCCCAATGATGGACAGCTACGGGTTGACCGGAGAGCCGTCGCGCGGTAACAAATGGCTGTATGACCTCCTGTACAGTTCCGAATATCTCAGACCCCCCCAAGAAAAGATTGCGGAGGTTGGGCAACACATCTGTGGCACTTTCCCCAATGAGCTCCTGCAGTGCAGTTGCAATGAACGGCACAAGACTCCTGCATATATGGAGACTCCAGATAGCGGTAAATGGTCGGAAAACTTGAATGAATTGGGTGGTGGACTCTATATCGTCGTCCCCTTCCAGTCCAGCAGGCGATAGATTCGAGATGAAGTCAAGTCGTTCGATAAGAGAGCAGAAAGGCGAAAGGTGGCCGCATACCAGGGCGATTGAATCAACTTCATCTTGCCAATTTTCGCTTTCGTGGTTGATTAATATTTTCAACATTGAGCCACGTGGCTGGTCTAATTCGAGTACGATGCGGGATGGGGAAATCAACAGCGTGGCTGCCTTGGATGGCTTGAGATTTTTTGCACGACCGATGAATTGCTTTAAATGTGGAATGTTAAAGAAGGGCTCCAGGAAGAATGCCATGTTGAATTGGTTGAGTACGGGGGTATCGATACGGGCGAGGAAGTCTTCCGAATAGCCGATAATACCAGAAAAGCTAAGGTAGCTGAGGGCAGGAAGGACGACGCGTGTCCGTGGAGGTGGACTGGGTTGGTCAGGGTGATATAAAGGCGATGGGAATCACTGCGGAAACGAGTTTATTTTTCCATCAGATTAGGGTGTGATTACATGGCTTAATGACAACATTTTCTGACTGTGGGAAATACTACATAATCCATCATGTCCGATGTGAAGAGAGTCAGTTATGAGACCATAAAGACACCCCGAATAGCGTTGCCGGTCAAACTCAGATTATGGGATTAGATCCTAATCCTACTCGGATTTAGGTGTCATTCATGTTGTGCTCCTCGATCACTAAATTCGAGATTAATGTAAGAAAACGATGTTATTACAGGTCAGAAAACAACAAGGAAGTCATATGCAGGTAGCTATACACATGCGTGCCCTCCTTCTGCCCTCGCCTCCTACTGCCCTATACCCATGTACACCCAGCAAGGATCCCAATGTCGTCCACCAAGCGGCCGCCCTGTACTTCTGCCGAGCCTGCTCGGCAAGGCGGGACACACAGTTAGTCAATGGCGCGCGGGGGCCTGTGTCGCAGGAGCAGAAGCACACGCCGCTGGACAAAGAGGCGGAAGAGTTGTTGAGCGTGTGGTTCGCATTCGCGCGCGGGTGCCGCAGGCCGCTGGTGATGCATACCCGCGAGTGGAAGTGCATGTGTGCGGCGCACGGGCTGGGCGGCAGCGGCAGCGGCGGCGTGGGCTGCGGCTGCTGTTGCGGAGTGGTGGGGGAGGGGGCACAGGGGCTGTGTGGGCGTGAGCGTGAGGAGCTAGGACTTTCGGATGGTCATGTTCTTCCTGATCATCGTCGCCGTCATAATCAGTGTCGTCACCGGCGCCGCAGTCGAACCCCAGCTGCGGGTGCGGGGCGTGTGCGTTTTCTGAGGGGAAGCGGGGCACGGGTTTCGTGATCTCGAAAAAATAAAAAATAAAAGAAGTTGGATGGTCGCAAAGCGAAGAAAGGAGGTATCATGATGGAGAGAACGATGGACATGGCGCATGTAAGAGGCATCTTCAGGTGTCACAGCGCAGGTGCTGTGTTTGAAGGTGGAGTAAGCGAGTGAACTGGGTGGCAGGGTGCTGCGGCACCGCGATTGTAGTCATCGTTGCGAGCAGCGGACGCACTAGCGTCAGGTGATAGATACAGTCCACGATGAGCAGAACGTCTGGCGGGCCCGTGCTGACGTCGACGTCGACCTGGCGCAACGCGGGGATGGTCCAGTCCAGTGCCGCGACGGTGATCGTGCTGGCGATGGTCGGGGGGACGGAGAGCTGTTTTTCCGGAGGAGGGGAAGGAGCGCGAGCACGTCTGTTGGGGTGTACCTGTGTGCCAGAGGGCTGAGCCCGAGCGCGAGGCGTCCAGTTCCGGACCTGTTTTGTTTCAGGTAAGAGGTGAGGGCGATACCGAGTGAGGGAGAGTGGAAGGGAACTTAAAGTTCGTACTCAAGTTCGAGAATGTGCGCCTCAGGCTGCTTCAGCCTCGCGTAATAGAACAAGCTGCGGCCCTGCGCTTGTGCGGGAGGCGCGTGAAGGGGAAGGACCTTTGCATGGTGGGGTCCAGCGAGAATGGCACACCGTCAATCGTCTCGTTCTCACAATAGTAGATGAGCGCGGGGGCGGGGGATTCGCCATGCGGCGACACGGTGTCGAATGAGATGCTGTCCTTGGAGTAACTGTGTGCGTCAAGTGCGACATTCGTACGCGCAAAGCTGGCGAGGCGCTTCGCCTCGTCGTAGGCCTCTCTGTTCCACGAGCCCGTGATGACGTAGTCCATCACGCGCTCGCTTTGGGGGGCATTCGTTTGAGGCGCCGTGGTTCGGTTGAGGCGACGCGATGCACTTTGGTGCCTGCGGGGAGAGTTGCCGAGCGAGGGCGTCAAGCTCGTCCTCGTACTCGACGGCGGCAGCACATGCAGCGACAAACCAAAGGAAACAAACCAAAGGAAGATCATCAATTCGTCGACTCACCGAGTTTGTCCGCATGACCGGCACCAACGGCAGCCACTATAGCATCCATAGCGCAGCAGTCTTCTATGGCTCCGTCTCCTCAACGAGCCCCGCGATGGGCGCCCAGCTCTGGTGCTTCCTCGCCGACAGTGCCGCATCCTGCGCGAAGCGCTCTAGCAGGTGGACAGTGGCCGCCTTGAAGTCCTGCATGATGTCGTGTGTGGGCGGTGCATGTGAGTCTGGCGGCGAGGTCTGGGGAAAGCGGCCTGTGTAATCGAGGTCCTCTATGGTCTAAAGAGCATATAAGAGTCGAACAAAATAGGAACAAAAACAGAGGACATACAATTAAACCAGAGTACACAGGGAACACCCTGAAATGAGGTGGCCTCAGAGCCATGGTGATCTTGAAGTAATTGTGTGACTTTTTTTCATTTTGGCCTGCATGACACAGTGAGCGTCCATATGCAAGTTGACTTAGCGACTTTGGAGAAAAAAAAAGCTCACATTCAAAATTTCGGGCTCCGACCCAGAATCCATGTCGGTTTTGTGTCGGATCAGAGAAGAGAATGGAAAAAATAAACCGATGGCGGATTACTGGGGGATTAGCGTCACGGTCATTAATCCGATGTTGGCTTTAACTTGGAAAATTCGTGAAGTGGGACGGCATGTCCCGCAATTGGAAAATGGTTGGATTATGGTCAGCTTTTTGCTCAAATCTAATCCAAGTCTGATTACGATGTCACTAGCATATATTTTCACGCGCATTTACATCGGAAAAAAAACTCGTTTCCGCAGTGAATCTAAGGTGAAGTGACTTGAGCCTGTTCAAAGAGGACAAGCAGGTGACCAACGCCTCGGGTGAAATATATCCCGAATGGGGAAGACGCGCGAGTGAAATGTCGACAAGGTCAAAAGAAAGTTTGGCAATGCCGGAAATGAAATGTGGGACAGCTTGAGTGTTTGCAGACGTGGGGCGGATCCACCCAAGAACGAATCGGGAAGAAGGACAGGCGTAGATAGACCTTCCGACATAAGCACCAGATGTGTCAACTCTGGGAATGGCACCTGCATATAGGCCTGCATTGCCGCGGCGAGTGCTTCCCCTACTGAACCTGGAAAATAGTAGAGAGTGATGGAACACACACGATCGGGATGCTCGAGTGCCACAATGATGTTACCCAGCCCGTCTTCTGATCTTCCGATCCAGTCGTCCTCGATCACTATGGGCAAGGCTGGCCAGCTATCCAGCATCGCTCTCACTGGTCTATTTCTTGTGCAGAGACATCGTAGGTTCAGGCGCCGCGGTGACGCAAACACCACGTTTCGCCACCTTCGACATACATGCACTAGCGTCTGCCATCGGTCGACATTTCGAAGTCCGTACGGGTCTTCAATGTCGAGATAAATGTCGAATGTCTCTAGGAGGACATTGTCTGTGAGCTTGTCGATCGTCACCTGGGCTAACCGCGGCAGTCAGCAGCTATCGAAGATGTTTGCACGGAAGACATACATAGACCTCGCGGTGCATCGAATTTTTCCTGGAAGTGTGTCAAACGTTCCCCCATCTGCAAGCCTTTCGAGGAGCCGTCAGTCTCGGTGGCGCGGGCAAGTACACATGGGGCGATGATGTTGGCAGGGATGGCGACTGGACTCTGGACAGATTTTTGGGCACGACTATGTGAAAATTCAGTTATTTCGGCAATATGGTCAGTGACTTTTCTCGGACGCACTTGGGAGAGCTCATTGTGGAGACGCTTTGCTCGATGGAAAATGGTGAGATAGTTGCGTTGCGCGTTGCTTTTGAACGCGAAGGATAAACGATAAGCGCTGAGGCCGCTGAGGCCGTTGAGGCGCTAAGAGATGGGTACTGTACCAGTACTGTACCACGTGCTCATATGACATATCAAATATAAGTTGCACGCCACGCCTGACATTGCCCGGCCTCCGACGTTTACCATGTTGAGGCTAGGTGCACCATACTCTATTCTAGATACTGATCGTCGGATCGAAATCCTCCGTCGGGAGTTGAGCCTGTATTTCTCCATACCCGCTGAGGGTAGTTACGAACCACGGACCACGATGACGCGCGTCGGGAGGATGCCCTTCAAAACTAAAACGTGAAGCCGGTTGCCGCACCGTCCGGGCGGAGCCTCCGAGTCAGTGGAGGCGGGGACTTTGAGAAGCATCTGCCGCTGCTGGCGGAGGGGGTAACTCGACGGACATGACATTAGACAAACGTCGGTTACTACATCTTAGGATACGGTGTGGCAAGCATAGTACAAAACGGGGGTTACAACAGACCGAGCATTGGCTAGACTGACTTGAGGATATGTAGGGTCAAGGCAGAGTCCCTTACGCAGATTCAGCTTTAATACCAAATTGCAATTATTCAGCGTACTGGGATCGGGATTGGGACTATGGTGATGTCAGTAGTAAAGGGAATGGATGGCTTCAAGCAGGATGTAAATGACAAGATTGGACTGTAAGCAGATAAGTGGTGAGGGTGTGGCTGGTATGAAAAACAGACCGCACCAATGAATCACAGATCTGCCGTCCACTCTCCCCAATGATGGATAGCTACGGGTTGACCAGAGAGCTGTCGTGCGGTGACAAATGGCTGCATGACTTTCCGTACGGGTTCGAATGTATGAGATCCCCCCAAGAAAAGATCACGGAGGTTGGGTAACACTTCTGTGGTCCTTGGCCCAATGAGCTGCTGCAATGCAGGTGTAACAAGCGGCACAAGACTGTGGGATACATGGAGACTCCGGATAGCGGTAAATGGCCGGAAAAGTTCGAGGAATCGGGAGGATTCAAAGTCGTCTTCCCCTTGTGGTTTAAAGCCCGAAAGGCCCGCGATGAGGTCTAGTCGTTCGACAAGAGAGAGGAAAGGCGAAAGCTGGTTACACACCAAGGACATTGCATTGACCTCCAATTCTATCCTGTCACACTTGATTTTCAACGACAGGGAAAGTGGTTCGGTGAAGCAGAATCGGATGAACCAAGTGCTAAAGTCTACCCGGGCTACCTTGGATAGCTTGAAACCTTTTGCACGACCAATGAACTGCTTTAAATGTGGAACGTCAAAGACGGGGTCCAGGAAGAACGACGTTGAGAATTTGTTGAGTACAGGGGTGTCGATGCGGGCGAGGAAGTCTTCCGAATACTCGATCATGCCTCCAACGAAAAGGTCAGTAACGGTGTGGAGGACGATGCGTGTCTGTGGAGGTGGACTGTGCTGGTCGGGGCGAGATAGACGCGATTGGAATCCAAGTGAAAGTGACTTGAGCCTGTTCAAAGAGGGCAAGCAGGCGACCATCGCCTCGGGTGAAATGTACCCCGAATGAGGGACAGACCGAAGTGTAAGGTCGACAAGGTCACTGGCAGACAAAAGAAGGTTTGGCAATGCCGGAAATGAAATGTCTAGCAGTTCGAGTTTTCGCAGACGTGGGGCGGATCCACCCAAGAACGAATCAGGAAGGTTAGGCGTAGATCTATTATCCGACCAAAGCCGCAGATATGCCAGCTCTGGGAATGGCGTCCGAATTGCCGTGGCGAGTGCTTCTAACACCGGACCTGGAACGTCAATGAACTCGATGGAACACACACGATCGGGATGCCCGAGTGCAGCAAGGAGATTGTCCAGCCCCAGATCCTGCACTCTGACCCAATAATTCTCAATCACTATGGGCAAGGCTGGCCAGATATCGAGCATTGTCCTCACTGGTTTGCGTCTGTCGCAGAAAAGTCGTAGATTCAAGCGGCGCGGTGATGCAAACACGATGTTTCGCCACCTTTGGCACACATGCACCAGCGTATGCCATTTATCGACATTTTGAGCTCTGTCTGGGTCATCGTCGTTCAAATAAGAATCAAATATATCCAGGAGGGCATCATCTGGGAGCTTGTTGATCGTCGCCTCGTCTAAATCGCAACAGTCAGCAGCCATCGCAGACATTTGCACAGAAGACATACATAAACCTTGCGGACCATCGAACTCTTCCTGGAAGTGTGTCAAATGTTCCACCATCTGCAAGTCTTCCGAGGGAGCGTCAGTCCGGGGGGCACGGGGAAGAATGTCAATACATTGGGCGATGATATTGGCCCGGGCCGGGACGGCGACCGGACTGTGGACAGATTTTTGGGCACGACTATGTGAAGACTCAGTCATTTCAGTCGTTGACTTTTCTCGGACGCACTTGTGAGAGCTCATTAACGCTCATTACCTGATGGTGGATGTTCAGTAGTAGTTGCGTTGCACAGGGGCCAAGGTATTGTACCACGTGACAGCTCAACGTTTGCTTCATGGATCTTTCTTCTCCATCATCTGGGATCCTTCACTGGCTTCACTGTTCACTGTGAATGTCTGATCACCAACCATATGCTAGATGGTGTTCGCGGATGAACTCGCTTGTGAGTAGAGTTGAAACATTCGAACACCGGCAAACTTGTTGAATATACAGTAGAGTGAGCGCGGATCGCCGCGTTTAGGATATCCGGACCACAATGAGTCCCCGGACTATTCAGTACTACGTATAGTCTCTCAGTTAGCAGCAATCTAGTTTAGATAGCACAGTCCTTTAGTATACGCTAGTACATACCATTCGTTCGTTCCGGGCTAGCACAGTGCCCCAAATTCCCTACCCATCGACGCTCACTTATATACCGTAGCTAGTGACCTGTCACCTCAGTTCTCGTGCCCGCGCGCGTATACTGAGGTGAGCTTATATCCGTTGCCCTTCTGGTTCATTCACAGTACTTACATGAGGTAGATACACATTGTCCTCCTCTAGGACAATACCCGGTGCGTGTCACTTACCCCGAACTCACCAACTTAGTTCCTTTATACTTTCTTCAAAACTTACCCTGCCACAGATTCCTTACCCTGGCCGTCAGCAACGTCAGTCTCTCGTGCTACCCACCCCTTAACTTCATGTGCCTTCCTTTATGGTGGCCGGCTCACACTCTGCATCAGGATTATGTAAGTTTACTTGTGGGAACTTGTGCAAGCGTGTGCAAGCGCGAGCAAGCGGAAAAAGCCGGAAAGATCAACAGCTCAGAAAGACAAGTCCCGATTTCAAAAAAGCTGTAATATTATGAAATTGAAAGGCATGGAAAAACTCGAAAGGTGACACAAAACATGAGAATTTTTATTTTGGCCAACCAACTACACTACTACACATAGACTGAATAACTACCATAGTCATGTGTCACAAATATGAGGGCAAAAATAGTGCATCTTGTTAGCTTGTAGCTTGCCACAAGCTAAAAAGCTAGAAAAGCTCACCAGTAAAGTACCATATTACTGATGTGTCAGATTTCCCGCAAGGGCCAATCAGACCTCGTGTCTGGCTCCAGCCGTACATAACATTTGTACCCCTGACATTGGCAGTTGGCCTTGAACCGCATACACACGTGACTCAGAAAGTCACGTTTCACGGACACGTCCGAAAGTCCGATTGAGATGCGATCTGTCCCAGAGTTCGGGCTGCTGACAAACGTAGATATTTATTTTTTGAACAAGTCAATATATTACATATTATCTAAGCGTGGGTGGATATGCAAATGGGTAAACTATGGGAGGAGAGAAGGGGATTGGAGGTGGGTGAAAATAATATGGTGCTGGTATGTGCGTGTGCAGTGCACTGAGGGGAGGGAAACGCGGTGGGAGTGATGCCAGAGGTGGGAGCGCAGACGCTGAGGGGGGGAGCGGAAGCGGTGCATGCGAAGGGAAGCGGGGAGGGAGGGATGCGGGGGGCGGGAATGTTACCGCAGACGGGGGAGGGGGGGGCTCCGAGGCAGCGCGCGCTCGAGCGTTTGCAGCTACTGAGCGCGCATCGACTTCGCGCGCTTGCCGGATTGCTCCCCGGCCCCGTATGGGTCATCATTAGCGCGTCGCTTTTTGTTTTCTCGCCGATGTGCTGGGCCGTAAGCGCCCGTTCACTTTACCGCGGCGTTTGCTCCCGCGTTTGACCCCCATTCGTGCCGCCGTCTCCGGCCACGACAGTTGATTTGGGCCCAGGGTCTCCCTTTCTGGAAGCTGGGGGCCGTCACCAGCTGCCGAGGTTACCAGGGCGTTGAGCTGGGAGCGAATCAACCGAAGAGACTTAACCGTATCCGTGTCTCTCGGCACTTTCATAATGAGATCTTGTGACAGCCGGGTGATCTCGTTGGCGAGGGAAGCGACGGAGGCGGCGGCGGTGTCATTCGTATTGCCGGTGTCACCATCCAGGGACTCCAGCGCGATCGCACGCGCCCAATTACATCACCAGGTGTCAGGAGGCTCACACCCCCCCCAAAGTGATGCACGACGCTAGCGACGTGCTTGCAGAGCCGGATACGAGGGAAATCAGGGCAATTGCACGAGTTTGAGATAAGATTGACCACATATGTTTCATCTGTATTGGATGACTGCACTCCAAACTGATTATCATCGATTTTCTTAATTAAGTTAATAGGTGTTTCGGGGGTCCGCGCTAATATGTCTTGACGGCGTTTCTCGGCAGGTTAGGGCCCTGCATCCCCAGCACTTGCCGCTTATGGCGGTCCTGGAGTGAAGGGAGCATCTCTGTAATCACGTGTGGATCAGATGATCCACGCGTCGATTTCGTTTCCTCTCCAGCCATGTGGACTTAAGCACATGGTGATACCTAGATAATAAATAAAATTTAAAGAAAAAGCGCGAAAATAAAAATAAGTAAACATACGCCTCCAGTAGCATATTGGTATCGCCTTCCTCAAAGATTGTGCGGTTTTGGCGGGACACTGCGGACCACATCTCCTTACAGGAGATCCATTCTCGAGCGATGTAATCGATCACACTCTTGGGATACGATCGCTCCGATCGCATCTGCTCCCACCACTGATCAAATTCATCTTGATTGGTGGTCTTGACCCATTTTTGAATTAGTTCCCACAAGTCTTTGAATTCAGTAACGACAAAATGGGTCCGGATAGCCCGGAGGACGTGCCACCAGCAATAGAATACGCGGCACCCAGGATATGTGTCACGAATGGCGATTACCTGAGCTTGATCTCGATCGGTCATAAATATTGATGGGAAAATTTCTGGGCTTCGTGCCTTGATCAAATTCAAAAAATAGTGGATTGTTTCATGCGTGCCATTGGATGACAGCATCCAGGCGACGGGTAACCCTGTCAAGTAAATTAGCCAGATCATCGGAACATCGAAAATTTACTTACCGTGGCCCCAGTGATCGCGCGCCATAATTGTGAATAATAATATTCCCGTGTATTGAGTGACATTGTGAGTCGCATCGATGCCAAGGAAAGCGTTACCAAGGCGCTGGAACGCTTCCAATTGGAATTGGGTTTGAATACACAGAATAAACAGATCTTTTGCGAGATCTGATGCTTCTGGGGGAGGATCTCGCTTGTCTTTGTAGTAAGCGAAGTGTCCCTCCGATTGCACTTTATCGACCCAGATCCGAGTGGAGTTTGCATCATTGGGATCTAGTTGGATGATCTCCCTCTCAACATCTCTCCTGATCCGGCTGATCTCGTCCATTGTGAGGTAATGATCTCGCTCATCTTCACTGAACTGATAACGCATCCGCCTTTTCTGCAGGAGGTAGGTCAGATCAATAATTATCAGGGAGGGGATGACTCACAATCTCCTTATCTTTCAATCCTAATCGAATGAGCCTCTCAATCAGCTCGCGTGTAGGAACCCGGATCTGGACAAATTTAAGGTTGTCTTTGCCGGTCGGATGGGAATGATCGGGATTGTATGACCCCAAAACGGTGCTAGTGTGAGGGTACATCTTGATCCTCACACGGCAGGGACAACCGCCAGCAATCCGTTTATTTCCGATCACTTTCTTCCGATCAGTTTTCCTTTCTTGGAGCTTGAGGCCCCCAGTCCCTTGGCGGGAGCAGCAGAACAACTGGCTGGTCGTATAGACGGCGCTCCCGTTCCCGTGCCTGATCTGGGAGGAGCGCAACTCTATCCCATGAGCCGTCTCCTCGCTCTCGCGCCATTGATGGAAGTCATCAATTGATTCCCATTCGAGGGAATACCCGTGTTCCCGGTCGTACGTGATGCTTCCGGCGCGTCGCGAGGTGGCGGGATCTTTGGGACGTGTGAATTGTGAGGGCCGTTCCAGTCCGGCATCATCCGAGACGATGGGGACATCGAAAATAAGGGGGGAAGGTGTCATTAGGGAGCAGGACGAGTTGCAAAGACGCGTTTGACGCGTTCCTGCAACGCGCTCCTTCTCCCCCTACACCACATCCACATTTCTCGCATTTCTCGCATTTTTATTAGTAATCAGTTTATAATAATTTGTATTTATTACTTTATTACTTTGATAATAAAACAATAAAACCAAGCCAAGTTGCTGTTCTGGAATCATGTGACTACGCCAAATCGTCGTTCTCAGCGGAGCTCAAAATGCGTTCGCACGGACCGTGGGATGTATGCGGTTATACAAGCACTGACATTGGCCACCACCGCCATGACACCAATCCACATGGCTGTGTCAGCGGATGGACAGTCCATGTCATGTGCTGGGGGTGACGTAAACATGGCCAAGCTCGGTTCGGGGCATGCCAATGGGCCCAGCTAGAACTGTTATTGCTATGCCAGTGGGTGGGACTGTTGCTGTTGTTGCTTCAATTGGCACTGGCGCAGCAGCGAGTGCGACCGCACCCGACGCGATTTTAAATGTCGTTGCGGAGGCGGCACAATCATTGCCCGAGCAACCGTGACGGTCACCTGTTTCGGCCACTATGTCTGCCCCTGCTTGGACACCCATCCCTTCGCTGCTGCAAGCTCCTGCCCCTTTGTCTAGGAAAAACGTAAGGAGCATTTATCGCCGGTTATATAGTCCCTGCTTCATCTGCAGTGCCATTAGACACCATGTCTGTGATACAGCCATCGAGTTTGTCACGCGTCGTTGGCCCCAATCCTCCGCGATCGGCACTCCAGTTAAGCCACGTCGCAGTACTCCAGAGGTCAAGAACAAAGAGAAGGCAAAATAATGGGGTCTGCGCATTTCCGTGTGGATCATCGGGGCAAACTATGAACGCATGAACACCAGTACGGGCGCTTCCACAGCCCGGGCCCCTGTTCCAGCCGCCGATCCCCGTGAAACTGAACCCGCCTTAGCTTGGAGCTCGTTCTCGAAATACGCAGAATACTACACTGCTTTGACAGGCACTTGAAGTACACGAAAGAAATGGTCCATGCACTGGTTGGACAAGGGCGAGAGAGCAATATCGAATATTGTTCTCACATATATAATACGATGGGTCACCAATGGAAAAACTTCAAAGAAAGGTAAGAAGTACAAGCCAAGCTTTGTACACACCGTAGCCCGTTAGCGGCCACACCCATCCACCCCGCGGTGTCTCTGAACTGTGGTTCTCTTTCTCTTTCTTTCTCTCCTCTGACTCATAAGTTGAGTCTTGTGTTAATACATCGTCATCACCATCATGCACATCATTCTGCTGTGTCCGTTCTTATGATATTTGGCGTGACCTCATCATTTCAATTCATTTGCCCAAATATTTTACATCTCACTGTCCAAGAAAATCCCCCACACCACGTAGAAGGTCCTCATGGATTGTCGAGTTTGACTGCCAACGAAGGTGGTTGGGTCTCAGCCAGGTAGGACACGACCTTAGACAATGTCGGTTACTAAATCTTAGGATACAGTGTGGCAAACATCAGGCTAAATTGCCATGAGGAGATGTAGGGTCAAGGCGGAGTCCCTTACACAGATTCAGTCCCATCATCAAATTTCAATTATTCAACATGCTGGGTTTGGAATAAGGATCACGGTGATTTCAGTAGTAAAGGTAATGGATGGCCTCGAGCGAGGCATAAATGACAAGAGTGGGCTGTAAGCAGGTAAGTGCTGAGAGTGTAACGGACCGGCATGAAAAGCAGACGACACCGATGAATCACCGATCTGCCGTCGACCCTCCCCAATGACGGACAACTACAGGTTGACCGGAGAGCTGTCTTGCGGCGAAAAATGGTTGCATGGCTTCCTGTACAGTTCCGGGTATCTCAGATCCCTCCATGAAAAGATCACGTAGGTTGGGCAACACTTCTGTGGCCCTTTCTCCAACGAGCGGCCGCAGTGAAAGTACAATGAACGGTGTAAGGCCCTCGGATACATGAATCCTCCGGATGGCGGTAAATGACTGGAAAATTTCGAGGAATCGGGAGGACACCGTGTCGTCCTCCCCTTGTGGTTTAGAGGGCCAATAGCCCGCGATGAGGTCGAGTCGTTCGACAAGAGAGAGGAAAGGCGAAAGCTGGTTACACACCAAGGACATTGCATTGACCTCCGAATTTATTTTGTCATACATGATTTCCAGCGACAGGGAAAGTGGTTCGGTGAAGCAGAACCGGATGAACCAAGTGCTAAAGTCTACCCGGGCTACCTTGGATAGCTTGAGACCTTTTGCACGACCAATGAACTGCTTTAAATGTGGAACGTCAAAGACGGGGTCCGGGAAGAATGACATTGAGAATTTGTTGAGTACAGGGGTGTCTATGCGGGCGAGGAAGTCTTCCAAATAGTCGGTCATGCCTCCAAAGAAAAGGTCAGTGAGAGCGGGGAGGATGACGCGTGTCTGTGGAGGTGGGCTGGGTTGGTCAGGGCGAGATCGAGGCGATTGGAATCCAAGTGACAGCGTTCGGAGCCTGTTCAAAGAGGACAAACAGGCGACCATCGCCTCGGGTGAAATGTACCCCGAATGAGGGACACCGTAAAGTGAAAGGGAGAGAAGGTCACTGGCAGACAAAAGAAGGTTTGGCAATGCTGAAAGTGAAATACCGCGCAGTTTGAGTTTTCGCAGAAGTAGGGCGGATCCACCCAAGAATGAATCAGGAAGGACAGGCGTAGATTTAACATCGGACCAAAGCCGCAGATATGTCAGCTCTGGGAATGGCACCTGCATGGCCGCCGCGAGTCCTTCCCATGCTGGATTTGGAAATTCGTAGAGTTCGATGGAACACACACGATCGGGATGCTCGAGTGCCGCAATGATGTTATCCAGCCCCATCGGGCACCCCCGCGTCCAATCATCATGAATCTCTATGGGCAACGCTGGCCAGATATCCAGCATTGCCCTCGCTGGTGTATCTCTGTCGCAGAGAAGTCGTAGATTCAAGCGGCGCGGTGATGCAAATACGATGTCTCGCCACCTTCCGCACACATGCACTAGCGTATGCCACCCTTTGGGGTTTCCAAGTCCGTGTGGGTTGTTGTCATTCAAATATAACTCAAAAATGTCCAGAAGGACGCCATCCGGGAGCTTGTTCGCCGTCACATTGCCTCAACAGCGCGGCAGTCAGCAGACATCGCAGATGTTTTCACGGAACTTGAAGACATACAGGAGCCATCATTCCAGCTGGCACGACATCGGGCGATGATATTGGGCAGGAAGGCAACCACACTCTGAACAGCTCTTCGGGTGCGGCTGTGTGAAAACATAGTTATTTCTGAAGTCAGATCAATGAATTTTCATGCAATTTCATGGACGAACTTGTGAGAAGAGCTCATTGCGAGGCCACTTTGATGGACGGTGGACAGGCGGTTAGACGCGCGGGCGGTGCGGACTTGCATAGACCACGTGCCTTTAAGGCCCGGGCCGGATGTCGTGCCTAGGGTGCTTACAGGTATTTTGATTTGATATCCAGTCGGCATGCCATCAGACAACGTCGATTACTACTGTATATCTTAGGATACAGTGGCAGGCATACCGCGCGCAACACAACAGGCTAGATCGACTTGAGGAAATGCAGGGTCAAGGCGGAGTCCCTTATACAGATGCAGCTCTAATATCAAATTGCGATAATTCAACGCACTAGGTTTGGGATCGGATCGTGGTGATGTCAAAGTAAAGGTAATGGATGACCTCGAGCGAGAAATAAATGACAAGAGTGGGCTGAAGCAGGTAAGTGCTGAGTGCCGCTGAGAGTGTGACCACACCAATGAATTACCGATCTGCCGTTGACCCTTCCTGGTGATGGACAGCTACAGGTTGACCGGAAAGCCGTCTTGGAGTGAGAAATGGTTGCATGGCTTCCTGTACAGCTCTGGGTTTCTCAGATCCCTCCATGAAAAGATCACGTAGGCTGGGCAGCACTTCTGTGGCCCTTTCCCCAGTGAGCTGCTGCAGTGCAAGTACAATGAGCGGTATAAGGCCCTCGGATACATATAGACTCCGGATGGCGGTAAATGGTTCGAAAAGTTCGAGAAATCTGGAGGACAGTGGGTCATACTCCTCTTCCGATAGAGTGAGCCAATAGTTCTCGGTGAGCTCAAGTCGTTCGACAAGAGAGAGGAAAGGCGAAAGCTGGCCGCATATCAAAGACATTCCATCAACCTCCAAATCTATCATGTCGCAATTCATTTCCAACGATAGGGGAAGTGGTCCTGTCAACTCGAGTTGGATGGACTCAATTGTAAACGCCACCCGGGCCACCTTGTATGGCTTGAGACCTGTTGCACGACCGATGAACTGCCTTAAATGTTGGGCGTCAATGTCGAAGTTCAGGGTCAGTGACATTGAGAACTTGTTGAGTACGGGAGTATCGATGCGGGAGAGGAAGTCGTCTAAATACCCAGTCATACCCTCGAAGGTGAGGTCGGTGAGAGCGGGGAAGACAGCGCGCGTCTGTGGAGGTGGACTTGGCTGGTCATTGCGAAATTGGTATTGGAATCCAAATGAAAGTGTTTGGAGCCTGTTCAACGAGGACAAGCAGGCGACCATCGACGCAGGTGAAATATATTCCGGATAGGGAAGAGGCAAAATTGAAAGGGTGACAAGGTCACTGGCGGACAAAAGTAGGTTTGGTAATGCCGGAACTGCAATGTCGCACAGTTTGAGTGTTCGCAGACGTGGGGCGGATCCACTCAAGAACGAATCGGGAAGGGCAGGCATAAAGCTATCAGAAGACCACCACAGGTCCAGATCTGTCAGCTCTGGGAATGGCACCTGCATTGTCGTTGCGAGTCCTTCCCATGCTGACCTTGGAAATTCGTAGAGTTCGATGGAACACACACGATCGGGATGCTCGAGTGCCGCAATGATGTTGTCCGGCCCCATCGGGTACCTCCGCGTCCAATCATCATGAATCCCTATGGGTAACGCTGGCCAGATATCCAGCATTGTCCTCACTGGTGTATCTCTGTTGCAGAGAAGTCGTAGATTCAAGCCCCGCGATGATGCAAACACGATGTCTCGCCACCTTCTGCACACATGCACCAGCGTCTGCCAACCATTGAGGTTTCCAAGTCCGTGTGGGTTGTTTTCGTTCAAATAAATCTCAAAAACGTACAGCAGGACGTCATCCGGGAGTTTGTTCGCCGTCGCCTTGCCTATACCGCGGAAGTCAGCAGCCATCGCGGATGTTTGCACAGAAGACATACACAAACCTCGCGGTCCCCGGAAGTATGTCGAGCGCTCCCCCATCTGCAAGTCCTCCGAGGGGCCATCAGTCCCGGTGGCACAGGGAAGCACACGTTGGGCGATGATATTGGCCTGGACGACGACCGGACCTTGGACAGACTTTTGAGCACGACTATGTGACAACTCAGTTAATTCAGACAATGTGGTCAGTGACGTTACTCGGGCGCACCTGTGAGAGCTCATTGTGGGAATAGCAGACAGTCAGGAGTCCTGGTGGCGTACCTTTGACGCGTATGGCGGCAAGAGGTTTAACACGTGCCCATAAGTTGAACCAGTCGGCTGCCCGTGATCTCGGGGCTTAGGCTTATAAGGCGGCCACTCCCCTAACTACCCATACAGTACATGGAGGGCCCCGACCAAAAGTTTGTGTAGAGAAACTTGCTGTAATGCCCCCACTGATTTTCCACAAGTCAGACCAGCCATGAACGTGCATGAACTCCCAGAGCGCTCACAAGGCTTGACAATCGATGGTCTCCCTGATGAGCTGCTCTTAGAGATATATTCGATTCCTATCGGCTAAATCACTGGTGGCTCTGGAAGAGAAAGCTTAGATGGTTCAGAGTCACGCATGTGTGCAGAAGGTGGCGCCGTGTGACCCGTGTCGTGGTCGCATCGTTCTCCCGACTGGACATGACTATCATCGTAGCAAGCGACAACCCAGGTCATATGAAGACGATCCTGTCACCTCGTCTCCCACCCTTGCCTATTGTCATCGACTACAGGTATCCATATACCAAGACTGTCAAGGACCTCGGTCGCCTCCTTGCCGCACTGGCACTTAAACGTTGCGATCGCGTCTGTGGGATCACGTTTCACTGAGAAGGGGCAGGTTGCGACTTCGATAAATTTCTCAAGGCAACTAAACGTCCTTTTCCTTTACTGGAGTGCCCCGAACTTTGCAACAAGACACCGGGAGATCAAATAACGCTCCCCGCGACATTTCTGAGGGATCAATCCCGAATCTGCGATGTCTGAGTTTACACGGCGTTTTTGCCACGTCCTTGTCAACCTTATTGTCGACCTCTGCAACGACGCTTACTGACCTCCGTCTAGGGATTGGCACCATCTTCGACCCATCACAAGAAACGTCCCTTTGCTTTGCTTGTGCCGTCTCGAGCTGGAAATGTGGACTATCGACGGCTTAGAGTACCTTACGGAGACCAAACCCATTGTTCCTCTTCCAAATCTAACACGCTTCCACTTTTACGGTTGCAGTGCATTTTTGAATGCCTTCGCGGCCAGGTTTGCAGCCCCATCTCTCCATGACGTCAACATTGGGCTTGGCGACGTCACACCATTCCCAATCTCGCACCTCACCCTGTTTATCGGCAGCGTGAAGAAACTGTGTCGATCGGTTCAAGTGATCTTCAAAAGAGAGTCGTTCCGCCTCTCGTTGCTGACCTGTTCCGAGAGCATCGACTGTGCCGAACCGCAATTCAGCTTTTACTCGGAGCGTTTCCCGGAGTCCCTGCTACGAATCTGTAGTGCCCCTTCTGCGGAGCTTGCCACTGTGGAGAAAATCTTCCTCTCCTTCGGCTATGAGGCCGCCCCATCCTGGGATGCCATTCCGTGGCGTCAGTTCCTTCGGCTGTTTTGCTCCGTAGAGGTGTTCAGGGTAGAGTTCTTCAAGTCCGATTCATGGTTCTGCTTAATGTACTTGTATTTCTGCCTATTGTACGTTGTTTCGCGTCCTCGTGCCTCGCTCTCCATCACACTCTGCTCATGTCTTACTTCTCATGTACTTGTGCCTTCTTTGTGTCCCTCGCCCGTTTTGCCGCTCTCCCGTCCGGTCTGCCTAACTGGATATTCTGGTCTGGTGGGTGAGAAAAACTAATTATATTGTATTATTCTACGGTCTGCTTTATCCGAGCCGGTTCCAATCCCTCAATTTGTAGGTCAACTCTTCGAACCTCAGCGTCAACACACTTCGACTCCAAGTGACATGATCTTCATTGCGTACGGCACCGTGATGCGCAGTATAACCATGGGACGCACCGGCGCCCGATGCATCGGTCGATGCGTAAATGAGATGAGGCGTACAGCGTTCAGCTGTTGATAGGCCGTGACTTGATCGAGGGCAACAGAAGAGGACCACCAGATGGAGACGGGGATATGCATATTCCTGACAAGGGTCTGCATATGGTGCGTAAGTGAGCGGCTCGCTCATGGGTGGACAAAAGGGTAATCTGATGGAGGGAGGAAGACACAGCGACGGCGTTGGTTTCGTGCTAGTTCATTTTTCGCACTCACCTTGAGCCTGCTGGGGACAGTTACAGACCACGGACCACGATGACGATGACGCCCGTCGGCCACATGCCTCTCGTCACGCAGAACGAAGGCGTGGCGCCGGTCGCCACACATGGAGGCTCCGAGTCGGTGGGGTGGGAACTTTGAGCAGGATCTCCGCCGCTCGCGGACGGGGTAATTCGAGACATGTTATGGTTATGACAGACTGAACATTGGCTAGACCAACTTAAGGATATGTAGGGTCAAGGCAAGAGTCGCTTATGCAGATTCGCAATAATACGAAAATTGGGACTATTCAATGTACTTGGTTGGTTTGGGATAAGGGTCATTGTGATGTCAGTAGTAAGGTGATGATGGCTTCGAGCAGGAAGTAAATGACAAGACCAAGCTGTAAGTACATAAGCGCTGAGTGTGACTGGTATGAAGAAAAGACCACACCAATGAATCACAGATCTGCTTCCGACCCTTCCCAATGATGGATAACTATAGGGTGACCGGAGAACTGTCGTGCAGTGACAAATGGCTGCGTGGCTTCCTGTACAAGCTCTAATGACTCAGGTCGCCCAATGAAGAGATCACGTAAGTTGGGCAGCACTTCTGTGGCCCTTTCCCCAATGAGCTGCTGCAGTGCAAGTGCGATGACCGGTATAAGGCCCTCGGATACATATAGACTCCGGATGGTGGTGAATGGTTCGAAAAGTTCGAGGAATCTGGAGGCCACTGTGTCATTAAACTCATACTCATACTCCTCTTCTGATAGAGCCTGAGTGACCCAATCGTCCGCGGTGAGGTCAAGTCGTTCGACAAGAGAGAGGAAAGGCGAAAGCTGGCCGCATATCAAAGACATTCCTTCAACGTTCAAATCAATCTTGTCGGACCTCATTTCCAACGATAGGGGAAGTGGTCCTGTCAACTCGAGTTGGATGGACTCAGTTGTCAACGCCACCCGGGCCACCTTGTATGGCTTGAGACCTGTTGCATGACCGATGAACTGCCTTAAATGTGGGGCGTCAAAGACGAAGTTCAGGTTCAATGACATGAGAACTTGTTGAGCACGGGGGTATCGATGCGGGCGAGGAAGTCGTCTAAATACTTGGTCTTACCCTCGAAGGTGAGGTCGGTGAGAGCGGGGAAGACAGCGCGTGTCTGTGGAGGTGGACTTGGCTGGTCGTCGCGAGACTGAGGCGGCTGGAATGGGAATCCAAATGAAAGTGTTTGGAGCCTGCTCAAAGAGGACAAGCAGGCGACCATCGACGCGGGTGAAATATATTCCGGATCGGGAAGACGCGAAATTGAAAGGGTGACAAGGTCACTGGCGGACAAAAGTAGGTTTGGTAATGCCGGAACTGCAATGTCGCACAGTTTGAGTGTTCGCAGACGTAGGGCGGATCCACCCAAGAACGAATCGGGAAGGACAGGCGTAACGCTACCAGAAAACCACCAAAGCTCCAGATGTGTTAGCTTGGGAATGGCACCTGCATTGCCGCCGCGAGCCTTCCCATGCTGAACTTGGAAAATCGTGGAGTTCGATGGAACACACGCGATCGGGATGCTCGAGTGCCGCAATGATGTTGTCCGGCCCCACCGGGCACCTCCGCGTCCAATCATCATGAATCCCTATGGGCAAGCTGGCCAGATATCCAGGCTTGCCCTCACTGGTGTATCTCTGTCGCAGAGAAGTCGTAGATCCAAGCCCCGCGATGATGCAAACACGATGTCTCGCCACCTTCCGCACACGTGCACCAGCGTATGCCAACCTTTGATGTTTCCAAGTCCGTGTGGGTTGTCGTCGTTCAAATAAACCTCAAAAACGCCCAGAAGGACGTCATCCGGGAGTTTGTTCGCCGTCGCCATGCCTACACCACGGAAGTCAGCAGCCATCGCAGATGTTTGCACAGAAGACATACAGGAGCCATCGTTGCAGCATTGGCCAGCGTGATGGTGTTGAGAGCTGTGTGCGTAGATGGTGGGCTCAGTACTAGTCCCGTTCTCGGCTTCTTCATGACGCTGGTAGTGGTCCCTGGATAAATTTACGTACGTTACGAAACCCAGATTGAGGTTGAGACCGGAGTTCTGACGCACTTTCGGGTTAGGGTTAAGGGGCCAACGACACGACCTCTAGCAACTCAAGCACCGCCCGGACCAAGCCACCAACATCTCACCCCCTTTCTCGCTAAGGCTTCGGATTTCACCTTCACCGGACGTCTCATTCGGACAAGCGTGTCTCGCACATGCCCCTACGTCGATCTTTATATATATTATTTTTCTCTACCTCACTAACCTTCTTTGATGTCGACTTCCTCGTCTCGCATCGCCCGCCTCGCAATTGGTGGCTCCCTCCTTTTTCGATGATCTTCTATCCATCTTTCCCTTTCCACACATCGGTACACGGACCACCGGTAGGTAGGAAGGCATGTATATAAGGCTGAACTACAGCATGCCGAGAATCAAACTGGTATAGGGCGTGGTCCCCACTTTTCCTACTCTCTTGCCCGCGTGAACTTCTCTGTTCGTTTTCTTCGACATTCCTTTGCTCTATTCGACACACTTTCGACTCCATTTCGTCAAACCGAACTACCGTGCTGTCGTGCGATTTGGGTCGTCAGCCCGCTGAGTCTCCTCGCTCCTTGAAAACAATGCTCCCTCTCCTTACAGACTAAGGTCTCTTCTCCCTGTCCTTCCTTGCTCTCGTCTCGTCTCTCTGATATCCCTCGGGCTCGGTCCACATCGGCTCTTTCCCTTGAGCTCACTCGCGTTTATGTTTTTTTTTCTAGGTCAGAGATGGCAACCTTTATCTACCGAGCCAGCACGATTTCTGATCAACAATCTTCTCAGATCCACCTGTCATGTTGTATGTGGGGCGCTTGGAACGATATCGTTTCTGAGCACGCACGCGACACCCAATCTGAAGGGCCTTGAGTGTCTTACGAGCTATCCCTTCAATTCCTTTGACATGCTCGATTCCCAGCATCTCACCTTTTTCCACCTTTTCTGTCCTTTCCAAACTCCCGCACGTGTACGTGTTCCAGTGAAGTGAGACGCACCATCCTCAGCCGTGCCCTCCGTCGGGGTCATTCACTGCAACCCCTTTCAAAGCTGCCGACACCGATGGCACTCCCGAGCCCCTTTACAAGTGGGTAGTCATTTTTCAGTCACGTTCATGGGCCATGACCCTCATGTTATATGATATTTTGAAACCCGGATCTTCGTACCGGACCACGGGAATGAGCGAAGACTCTTGACTCTGCACGGGAATTGCACGCGCGCCGCGTCCGTACCGATGACGAAAGCATATAAAGAGATCGATATATGAGGAATATTGGTAAACGGATGCACGGGGCTATCGTCCGACGAAGCAAACTTAGATACTGGCGAGAGCGTGGAGAAACGCAGGTGCAGGCCTTTTTGCGTTGGCAAATCCGTTACGTCACATAAACAAGCCTGCAACGCTGAACTTGAACTTGAATTTGCACTGCCAGTTGTCTCCAATGCCGACCCGATGGGCAGATACACTTTCTATGTGGCCGGATGTGAACTCATGACTCAAGAGCACAAGCGCTTGAGAACAGGCATGTGCGTGGAATCCATACTACAGGGAATCAAACCAAGCGAAAAATGGCGAGACAACATAGGAGGTTCAGAACAACAGCAGAGTGAGTAGCTACGAAGCGAGTGGGCTGAGAAGAATCGAGAACGCTCACGGCAGTTTCGTGAACTAGATGTGCGCGGGGGAGTAACGGAAGGGTGCCATGAGAGAGGGTGGGACAACTGAAGCGGACAGAGACCCCGTATTTCGTTCTTCCGTCAGCAGAGTTTCTTTTGACCCGACTGTAGGATGTCATCCTATACCAAGTATAGATTATAAGTGATCTCCAATTAGTCTGTGCTAATATGAAATCGAAATCCAAGTGAACGGGCCATTATCTAAGGTGCGATATGAGGCAGCTTTGTAGGTCTTGTTAACAATGAATAACTAACTGTCCCACCCATTGTCCGGAGACCGAAGAAGGAAAAAGAAATACAAACATATAATAAACATAAGGTTCATAGAATGTCCTACCCGGTGAATACACGCGCGATCAAGTAACATGTACAGCCCAGGAAACGCTATTAGCAGGCACCTTAGCACACAACTATGCATCAGGACAACCAGATTAAACTTACTATGATGCTGGTGATGCCGACAAAGGCCAATACAAACGTCATGTACGCTTTCGCGGCCGTGATACCACCCCCAGGTTTGAACGTATCGACGGATTGCCCACCACCCAAGATCCCAGCGAGGAGCAGGCCCTGTCAAAAGTCAGTATATGGCGCCTAAGTGCAGGGAAGGGTATCGATGACAGACGTTAGACACGACCCATGCGAGCAGCACCTGGCCACAAACGGAACGTGTCAGTGGGACGCGCGAATGGGATCATCAGGAACGCACATTCGTTCGTACGCTGGCGTAGTAGTCCTTCGCAGCCTGCTCTTTCTCAGCAGCCTGAACGCGGCTAGCGTCGGGGCGGATGACGGGTGCCCGGTACTTCAGATTGTGAGTCGCCTCGTCGTAGAGTGCATTAGCATCGGCCTCCTCGGTGATCATCTCAACGTCAACCCGCGATTGCGAATCTTGAATGACGACACCCAAATCCATCTCAACTGTATCCTCCCCCTTTGTTCCCCATGAGATCTATTGAATTGATTAGCAGCGGAGTGGAGAGACGGGCGATTTCGCTGAACGCACATCATCTAGGTTGGAAAATGCATAGCTACCATACAACACGGATTTAACGCTTTCAGGGGAACGGCGATAGGTCACTTACATGTTGACAATATTGATATAAGATGGAGATAACAGCAGGTAAGGTATAAAACTGGTGAACATGTGCCACGGGTCAAAGGCCAAGAAACTGGCCACTGTGTAGACTGCGTGAAGGAAGCTTCATGTTCAGATAAGTGTTCTCAGGGTAAGAACGTGGGTTCACCTCCGTAGGTCACCACAATGCTAAACCACATTATTTGATATGCTGTTCCTCCTTGCTTTGCTGCTTGAATAGCACACTCTACCGCAGCAAAGAGGAGATAGACCATGAGGACCGCGAGGATAATCGCGACAGTTTTGTATTTCCATTTTGCACTATTCGCGGTGTGAGCGAAACGACTACTGCTACGCAGAGATGCTCACGATCGCGGTTTGTTGCCCATTGCAAAGAGGAAGCAGGCGATGACGATGGAAGCCAACAGGTACTAAGACAAGAAGACAGATGAGTTCGGATGCTACCTCCAAATGGGAAACAGTACCTGCACAACTGAGTTGAGGTACCGAATAGGGTGCATGTGGAAGGCGGGTGCCTCGAGGGATGATGATAGTATCACGAAGAACAAATAATAGTTACCCTTCATCGAGCCGGACAGAATGGTCAGTACATTATCTCCCACGAGCCACTTTGTCGATCGTACTCACGATGGCAAACCAAGAAGCGATCAAATTGATAACATTGTACAGTGCTTGAATTGAAAGGACGACCTTGCGGCTGACACTGTGTCCCGAGGACAGCATCTGTCCGAAGTGCGCAATGGCGTAAGTGGCGGCGAAAAACGATCCATTTAGCCATCGCCTGCGCTGGTTGATAAACTCAGGGAGACCCTCCGGCACGTCCGTTTCGCCAACCGCGCTCTTGACATAACGAAGAACCCTGAATGCGATACGATCAAGATGAATCAGAGGAAATGGGAGCGTAAGGGGTTTTACCAGTTAGAGTTTGCTCTTGCAACTAGCTCGAAGCACAGTATTCGCTAATGAAGAGTTTCAGCATACACTCCATGCGACCTGGTGGCGACATACATCCTCAGCGAGATCTGTGCCCAACAGTCAGTCAAAGTTCTGTGAATAGACAGGCGACTTGACGCACACATATTCGAAGTAAAGATGTCAGTGTCTCGGCCATTTAGAATCTCCCCCTTGAAGTACGAGGCCAACGGTCCTTGACCAGTTTTGTCATTCTGCAACGCATGATACCTGTATGCAGAGAATGCACCAGGCTAACGTGGGAGGTACTCAGATTGTTGGCATTTGGGAGCGTTGCGGTTGACTCACCAGAACATTGATGTAGCCGAATAGGCTCTCGGTGGGTTTGTCTAGAATGTTGCTGACTTTGTACTCAAAGTTCTGGGCTGCGACTGCAGAAATTGTATCAACCATCCAGCTCACGAATTCAACGAGTGATCAACTTACCTAAGGGATTCAACAGCCCGGACCAGTTCTTGCCCTTATATGCCGCTATCTCACCGCATGCGCCAGCCACGTTCGAATTTAGATCAAAAGCCTTCCATAGGTAGTAGATACTCTTATGTCCTGGTCTAGTACCCACATCAAGGAGCACGCAGACATTTGGCTGCCCTCATCTCTCAGCACTCGTTCCAGGCTAAATTCTCTGAAGGATGGCATACCTGCAAGAGGGGACTAAAAGCATTGAAGAACCACCGGTGGCTGTTGATCTTCTTCTGATTTCGTTCCTTCATACAGAAGATGATCTGCGTGGGCACAATACCCTTGTCGGGATACTTGAAGTGTAAATTGGGGTCGATTGCAAACGACGTCGTATATTCGAATAAGTGTGCGGTGACTGGCTTGTGATTAATGACGTTTCGCATGTGCCCGCCAGGTTGATACACGCCAAGGAGGGTCAAGCAATCGAGGACACGTGGGTGAACTTTCCGACGACCATCGGCAACGATACATACAACCACCTTGGGCCAAAGTAAGCAAGGTTGCTGTGCGTGCGCTGACGCTCACCTTCTTCCAGGCCTCAACGCCCCATGTATGCGAGTTTTTACGAGTGCACAGGTGCGCAATGTTGCGCATCACGCCATACAGCGTTCGACAGAACAAAATCTCGTCTTCCTGGAAACTGATTCAGTCTCGCCGTTCGGGTTCACCGATTTCAGCCGCTCACATTATACATGGTTATGCAGATGAACAATTCAGTCCGGCGGCTCATCTGGTTTTGGCGTAAAAAGTGGCCCTTCTTCTCGAAGTCATCGGGGTCGCATGTCACTGCGTGTACCGCGTCTGCATCACTTCGGGGTGGCCAGCGCGCGGTAATACGAGTTTCGGCGGTACAGGCAGATCTAAAACTAGATTTCCGTTTGTGAGTGGAACTTGCTTCGTGGTCTTATTCCGCCTTGCGACGCGTCCAACTGGCGCGGGTCCAAAGTGACGGGTCTCAACGGGTGACCCGGGAATATTGGACAGCGTGGACGGTAGATCGGGGAATAGTACAAGACGCGGATCGGCAAAGACGTTCTGGGGTTTGGTCTTCTCTGGGATTTGATTCAGGAATGCGTCACCCTGGCTACGTGCTTGGCGAGAAATTCCTGGAATTTGCTCTTTTCCTTTGGCTTGTCTTTTTTCTCGTCTTCTTTCCCATAATCTTTGTCGCCTTCCAGGCTTTCCTCGTCGTATTCCTCTTCATCTATGCCTTCTGTCCCACCGGAATATTGTGAAAAGCCCGTAGGGTGAGTGTCGGTGTAGTAAGATGTTCCAGTATGATGTCCATCGACAGTGCTGACCACCTCGTAGTTGTCATCACCGATGGCCGGGGTGGGAGAACGAGAACGAGGAGTAGAGTATGAGGGAAGCGAGCTCCTGCCAGATGCGTATGCTTCAGTATCGTGACGAAAGTGGTCAATGGGGGAGACGGGCTTCAAAGGAGAGCGGCGCTGGACGATGCGATTCATGGGAGGTGTGAGTGTTTGTGAGTCGTGCGAATATTGTTGAAGTTGCTGAGCTGGATTGGGCTTTGACACCAAGCCAATGGAGGGTTCGACGATACTGTCCTGCGAAGAGGCGGGCAGCGGCAAGACGTATTGAGACGGTGCGACGCTAGTAACGGGGGAATAACTTCTATTGCTAGAACCCGCACTTCGGGCAGTCGCGGCGGAGAGTTGCGAGGGTGGACGTGGTGGATGGCCATACTGTTGGGTTTCCTCCCCTGATGCGAAGCTGCTGGCACGACCATGACTAGAAGATGAGTCCAAGGAGCGGCGCCGGAACGGGTTGCTTGAGTACGGGGCCACGGTTTGATGCTGAGAAAGCGAGCCGTCCGAGAAAGGATCGTCCTGCTCTGGGATAAGGTCCATATTGTCCCATTGGAGTGGTTCACCCGAGTCGATGGTGGGGAGGAACGGCTGTTGCTGAGACAATGGACGGGCACCAGATTGAAACCGATTGCTTTGGCGAAGCTTCGCTGGCGCTGCGTAATCTGTCGCGACAGTATAAGAGGTAGCACTGGATGCACTCGAAGGCGGACGCTCATATGGTGGTGTCTGCGCGCGTGCACTCGGAAGGTGAGGTGCGGGATCGGGAGCAGGGGATGATGTGGGAACGTAACGAGTTTGAAGTTTTGTGACGGCCTCGGCGATAGAATCGAAAGTTGGAAGATCGGGAGCATGGGAAGATGAAGAGGCTAAAGCGTACTGGAGAGTCTTGGAACCTCCCGACGGAGAGTGTCCGGTGGAGAGGGTACCCGTGGTTCTTCGGTTTCGTACCCGTCGTACCCGTCGTAATCTTCGTCCCCGTCGTCTTCTTCATAATCACCCTCGTGGAGGGAAGGTGCTGATGACGTGCCCTGGACGTATCTATATGAAAGCACCTTTCTTGCTGAATTCATGGATCGGCTTCAAGGGTGGTACTGGGCAGAGTCGCTTCGACTGCACTTGCGCGGGGGCCAGGGCAAGTCTCGAAGGTTCGCTGTCGGTCGAGTTGATACGCGCTTAGGGCTCACATCATGTGACCGCGTGCGTCCACCAGTTGGAGTTGGTGGTGGGGAATGCACGAGTACCAGTACCAGTAATATACCTCGTACACACCGTACAATGTAGTGTTTGTACGTTTTAATATTCGTTGTCGCGGAACTTTCCGCAAGTCGGCCACTGGCCGTGTTGACCGTCTCGCCTGTATCTGGGCTCAGAATTGCTTATCCGTAACCGGCATTCCCAGCCATCTCAGCTCAGGCTCTCAACGATCTCGACTTCAATGCGAACATGCTCTTCGTTTGTCATTCGCCGTCATTTTCTCCCCCTCAGCCTCAGCCATCGACCAGTATCATGTTCTCTCATCCACTCTTGTAGTGTGCTGGCGGCTTCCACAACTTCCCCGGTGCACCTCGACTCTCAACCTGCAGTTACCCCCACACACAAAGTATCACCGATTCCGCCAACTTCCACATCCTCCTTTGCCTCCTCAACAACGCAGCACTCAGAGAGACTTCAGCATGCACCCACCCTTACCGTGTTACACACAACACGTGAGCTCATCGCGCGGATCCTTCCTCCCGAGTCTCTCGAACTGTCCTTCTGGAATAAAGTTTTATGTGAAGTATCTGACGAAATCACTCGTTCCAGTCTTACACCGAAAAAAGACAGTGCCACCATCGTCGGTGCGCTCTAGGTAGTGACTCCAGTTGGGCTGGCGCTCATGCAACGTTCGCAGTTTATCCCGTGGATGAATTTTCTGGAGGGGAATCGCTCGTGGGCGCCCTGCTCCAAGACCCCTTCTCTTCAGAGGTGGAGAATGAACAGACTTTGAGGCGTTGGGAAGGTCATGAACAGGATACGAGGCTCCACATAGAGTGCGAAGCTTGTCTACTCAACTATCGTTGCGTCTAATCTCTCCACAGATATGCCGCGTCTCCCATGAGGGACACGAGGACCGACCCAGGGGACCTACACCCTTCGTCGTCCGGCATCATGCGCTTGTCGTCCTCTTTCTTGGCATCTCTGCCCTTTCCTGCGCGCCTAACGGAACTACGACCGACTCGTGAGCTATCCCAAGACGACCTACGACTCTTTTATACAGCGCATATCCCCATAGTTCTTCTTAACCCACTCACCACACCACTCACGACCCTTTCCTCAAATCCGTCTTCGAATTCAAAACAGACGGTCTTGCCATACCCACTTCCCCCACATGCCCTCCTTCTAATCACTTCTCCATCGCCCATCTTAACATCGCCTACCCTCCCACCAGCCGTGTTTGAACTCGGCGTTAGTCCAGACCGCGTATTCCTCGTCGACCCAGGCCGCGCTTTATCGTCAATTCGTGCATTACGCACTAATCCTTCGGACCCACTACAAGTACAGCGTTATTCAGACGATGCCCTTGCCTCTAGCTTGAGTACGCTAAGGCGCCAATTACGATCTATTCCCACTCCGGCACAGAAGGGCGGTGCGCTGGTGGGCGCGGCCGTCGGCGTACTGCGTAGTAGGTTGGATAAAGTTGAGACCGAGCTAGCCGAAGCGGCTGCTCTTACACGCACTCTGAGAAGCGAGGCCTCGCAGGAGAGTGAGGACGCTCGCCGCGCCGTATTTGGCCCCGCCCCAGAGCTAGTGCCACCCGACGAACAGAACCCACTACAACCACCTGTCAATCCACCGACGGTGAGAACGGCGACGGCAGATCAAAGCGGCAACAAGGTGCGCGCGGCCATGGCCCGCGCAGACGCCATCGTCCTCCCCGTGCTGAGCACCTTGACATGGTGGCGCGTGCTCTGGGCCCCAGACGAAGTCGACTGGCGCATGCGGCAGGCCGTGCGCGACGCCTGGGTCGGCAGCATCACAAGCGGGCTGCAGCCCGCGCTCGCCACGCTACCCCGCACGCAAGCGGCGCACGCCTCGCGCGCGCTCTCGCGAGCCGCCGCGCTCCCGCCGACGCTGCGCTCGCACGTGCTGCTCAACGCGCTGCGCCAGCTCGCGCACGCGCCATCCTTCGCCGTCGAGCCCCGTGCGCTGCTCCGCCCGCTCGAGCGCCGCCTTGCGCGCTTCGACGCGGGCACGACCGCTGCGCTCGCGCGCGCGGCGCAGGCCCTGCTTTTGCGCGTCGCGGGCAGCGCGGGCGCTGGTGCCGCGACGGGCGCGGTGATGCTTGCGCATGGGGCGGGCGAGGCGGCCGGCGCGGGGCTGCTTGTTGCGGCTGCGGGTGTGCGCTGGGCGATTGGGAGGTGGGAGAAGGTACGGAGGTTGTGGAGGGCCGATTGGGCCCGGGTGAAGGAGGCGGCGGAGCGGGACGTCGAGGTATATCGGTCTCGCCGCTTCGTCCTGGAGGTTCACTTCTGATCTTCCCGCCAATGCACGCAGGCTGCACTCGATCAAGCACTCGAGACCCAAGTTCTAATCGTACCGGTACGCGCAGCAGAGGGCATCGAAAGTATTGTCGCGAAACGCGAAAAGGAGATAGGGCAGCTACAGCAGGAAGTCGACAAGCTCCATGCTGTTATTTCTGACTCTAAGACTTTAGCACACAGAAGCTCCTACGATTCCTCGGTAGATCATTGATTATCAGAGCACCTGTGGAACGTCTAGAATATAATCTATTTACACAGGATGGAATATATGCTGAGTGAGGAGTATGCGACAGTGGGCCGCGTAAAGCGGTGAATCGATAGGGGCCAATGTCAACGTCACCAAACGTTTAAGCGCACCCAAATAGACAATGCGAACGAGGGTGCAGGAAGTGCATGTAATGAGGACTAGATGGCAGCAGATGGTGACGTTTGCGGCGACATTGACTCGGGTACTGGAGGGACACCAATAAGTCATGCCCACAAGTGAGAAAAATAAAGCTCACAAGGAGGGAGCTGTGGTCGTGTGCCCTCTGAGAATACCCGACCAAGGAGAACACCAACGCCCTCAAATACACCCAGTAAGATTCCGCAAGCAACGGCAGACCCGAAAGCGGCTTTTGGACCACCTGGGAAGTGAAAACATCAGCAAAAGACCAACGCTGAGGGCACGATACGAAGGAGACCAAAACGCGGCAATGCCACCTCCCGGACATGAGCGTGGGACGTAGAGAAAACGGGGACTCACTGCGCGCTGCCAAGCAACCACCTGTCATGAAGCCGGAAATAATGGCGTTCCATGCGTCCTCTTTTTGTCGGTAACCTTTCACTGCGCAGTCGAATGTGGAGAACATGCCACCCCACACCCCAAAGTTGCCACCGGTGACGGGTGCGCGAGCCTTGATAGTTGAAATGGAACCGACCAGACGCTCACCCTGCAATGCGTCAGCTCCCATCTATGGTCGAGACAAGCGGGGGACATACCCTTGGTGAGTTCCGAGCGCCTTTTATACCGTGCCAGATGCCACCACCGACGGCACCCATGGCAAATGCACCACCAAAGTCATTCAGGATTACCCAAGGGCTGTATGTGGATTTCAATTAGTGTACGCGGAGAAGGTGCAGACAGAAGTTGGCACACCAGGGATCCCGGGTGTGATCTGCATGAGCCATAAGGGAGTCTAGGAAAAAGATTAGGAAGGGATAAAAAGAGGAGTGTATGTAGGCGGTGGTGACGGTGCGCTGGATGAAGCCGAGTGGATCGGGGCGGAAATCTGCCGGTTAGGGCCGGCTCGAGATCACGTGCGTGTGTACGTGATCCACGTGACGGATGTGCGGTAATTAACTTGAAATAGTCAACGGAGTCAACGGAAACGCGAGGAGGAAACACCCCGTGCGTGGTTTATCTCCAACCACTATCATCCCATGTCGGTCCGCCCGTCCCCCGTTCATGTTCAGCGCGCCCCTACTTCTTCATATAAGTCGCGCAAACACCCGCAGGTATACGTCCTCGTTCCACGTTCCCCATACGATCTCGCCAAATCCGAGGCCATCGGAACCCGCACGACTGACCGCTCTTATCCGCCCACTCCGTTGCGCGCGCATAATATGGCTAGCACTGGTTCTCCATCAACCGTCATCAAACGCAAGCGTTCCGAGGGAACCTTCAATGAAGCGGAGCAGCGCGCCCCGGAAACCAAGTCGAAGAGACAGAAACTCTCCACCGTGGCACCCAAGCCTCAAGGTGCCACAAGATCCACCCGTGCGGTGGCATCAAGCGCGACGCCGGAATTTCCAAATGGGTTTTTCTACTGCCATCAATGCAATAAGAAACGTGACTCTTCAGGTAAACCAAAGCTGGCCGAGACCATGCGCAGGGCACAATTCTGAAACTCTTCTGCAGTCGGACTGTATTGCACTTATAGGATCAAGACCCCTCATTCCCTAGCCCGTTGCAAGGCCAAGTATTGCAGACCATGTCTTAAGAATCGCTATGGGCAGGACCTAGATGAGATCAAAGATCGTGGCATCGACGTTCCATCTCAAGAAAGCGCGGGGCACGATCAAGCACAAGGTTACATTTTCAAGTGAGTCAAAAGAAGTCGTGCCTTATCATCTTCTCATTCCTTGGCCTTGCTAGGTGCCCGCGCTGCCTTGGTAATTGTAATTGTCGGGGGTGTCGCAAAGCCATGGGTCTTGAACCCACTGGGTACGTTTCAATCTACTTCGTGGATCATTATCCCTTACCCATTTCCCATTCACAGCAACTTGACGTTGGCAGCCAAGAAAACTGGAGCAGACTCGGTCGCCGTGATGCTCGATAGTAACGTCAAGATGATCGGTATTCTCCCTGGCAAAGGAAGGCAACTTCCCGATCCCCCCAGCAGACGCAAGGTACCCAAGCCGCCCAAGGTTCCCACCCCCGTACTCACCACGACAGCCCCAAAACCGAGGCGCTCAATCATTCGCAAGCCGAAACCTCTCCCGAGGGTTCTTTGGTTTCCCGTACCCGTACCACTGTCATTCACACTCGACCGGGCGCTACCGCGCATGGCAATCCGAGAGTTTGTTCTCCGATTCGGGAAGTTACTCGACATATCTCGCGCCCACCTCGAAGAGCTAGAAGAAATTGGTGGGCGGCGGTCACATGAAGTTGACGACGATGACGACGGGTTTGAGCAAGATATCGATGTGGAGATGGGATGGGTGGGCGAGACATGTCTGCGAGCGATCTTCCTTGGGCTCCTTAGTCTACTCCTGAATAACCAACCGGAATACGGCAAGCAGGAGAAGAAGGCTATCCAGGATGCGATACAAGAAATCAAGGCATCCCGGGCCAACCTGAGCCGCATGTGGGGTGCGCTTGCGGGTCTGCGCGCTGAGTTTGCGAAAGTGAACAACGAACCCATCTTCCCTGACCCACTTGCCCCTCCTCAACACACCAAGATACACACTACACGCAGCGGTGTATTAACTGGTGCAGGGATGAATGTCACAACCACTGCACAACTCGTCCCAGTTGTTCTGCCCCTGATCGAGATGGTCTTGGAGTCTCAAGCTCTGCGCGACGAGTTTGAGGAAGGCGCCAAGGAGGCGAAAGAGCGCCGAAGGAAGAGAAGGAGCGAGTGAAGGCCATCCGCGAGCAATGGGAAGGGACGAAGAAGAGGAATAACCCGGTACGAGTTCTTTTCCGGCGGTTCTGACAACCATGTTGAGGCGCAGGCATACCCTTGGCATTGCAGGACAAAGCAGCCCGAGCGGAATTCAAGCGAAGCCTGAGCGCGCTCGAGCAGGCGCAACGTGTTGCGATCCATGCGTATGCCCCACGCTTCGCGCCACTGGGCACAGACCACGAGGGCCGGATATACTTTGCGCTCACGCCCAGCATGGCCGAGCGCGAGGCGGCCGCGGCGCTCCTGGCCGGGGACACGGCTAAAGGCGGTAAGGCGCAAGGCCGCGCGATTGTGAGTGTAGACGAGCGCAGTGGACTCCGACGCTGGGGGTGGTTCATCGCCGTCTGGGGAAAGAAGCCTTCGGATGGGCTCGTCCCTGCGGACGATGACGACGATCTTGACGTCGAGCGCTGGTGGGGAATCTGGCAGCCGGACGAGGTCCGTAAGCTCGCAGACTGGATTGCGATCAAGAACGGAATGACGGAGGGGAAGCGCCTCAACGCGAAAGGTCGCGACCGAGACGAGCAAGCTGCATCTGGCCCGAACGTTCGAGAACGTTCGGCTGCAAGCACCGGCACGAGCAGCTCGCGAAAGACGGGTGGTCCTGAATCGCGCTCTGGGGCGTTGTCGGGCGACTTGACACCGTTGTCTGACGCTTCTGATACCGAGGATGAACCCGTGTTTGATTCATCCCTCTCGTCTGTTTCTGGGGATGAATCGGACGGCGAGGGGAACGGGGACGACGACAAAGCGCAGATGCGGGTGGACGACGGCGCTCGTCCTCTTCCGTCGCAGAACGAGATCAAGGCACTTGTCAAGGCCCTGATAGAGTACGCGGAGGTGCTAGACTGGCGTGTTTGGCGTATGCAAGAAGAGCGTGGAGGTGACGGTAAAGAGAACGCAGCAGCCAAGGACAAAGACAAGACCAAGGCAGTTGGGAGTCGCATTAGAGGGGTCTCTCCTGCGAGCTTTTACGGAACAGCAGCGTGATAATACTATAACAGATAGAGGTTTCGGACCGGATTAAATTATTCTTGTTCATTCGTGGAGCTAACTCTCTTCCATATTACACACGATAGCTTTTGTTGAAGCTTCACTATATATAATCTGCAGTATCGAGGTCGTAATGCCAATATTGAGGTTCGCGTGTGCTCCTAAATGTCTGAGGTCTGCCGTTCGAGGAGGGCCACAAACTCATCTTTGTTCGTCTCGCGCACGACGCATTTCGATAAGCGCCGGGCGATGAGCGTGGCCAGAACGTGTTTGCACTGCGGATTCCAGCCTGCCGTTTCGCAATTCAAAGTCGAAAATGCAGAATGCGCGAGGAAAGAGACACGTTACCGTGATCTGGAACGAGATATCAGGACCGCGTAGGCGAAGGCCGGGCAGGGGCAGAAGAACGGGATGGCGCAGGACGGATGCAGGCTCGGAAAGACGGCGTAAGAAGAGCCGGTCGACCCCAGGACGGAAAAGTGGCTTCGCCCCACGGCGCAACGTACTCGAACACTGTTGGGAGGGGAAAGGGGGAAAACCACCCCCCCGCGGGCTCAACGGGAATGCTCGGAGGACGAGGGATGGTCGTGTCTCCTCACCGCAGTCTCTATCGATCAGGTCGAGCGCAGCAGCAAAAGCGGCTCGGGAAACAGGACGCCTAGTTTTTCCAAGACTTCGTCTGAGACTTTGCTCGCGGTGGTTTTGTCGTTCGGTTGCGCACAGGCGATGAGCGTGGGTTCGTCGTGATCATCAATCAGGACCGTGCGGGGGACAGAGAGTGGAGGGCGCCTCACGCTGGTTTCCGGGCTCGATGGTGTCCAGGATAGCTTGAAGGACGTTGTAGATGTTCGCGGACTCGGATGGCATTTTCGGCGTCGAAAATGGTTCATTGCAGAGAGTCGTGCGGACGTACGTGGAAGGAAGGCTGATAACCAGATATGGGCCGTTGCGACCGAACCGACCCGTTGTGACTCAGGCTCCTGACCGGCCTGACCGACACTACTGTGATACCTATGCCGATTCGACTCTATCTTATTGTCTTTGCACAAGCTCACGAGGATTTCCGCGTCCCAGAACTGCAATCTATCGCGGAGCTCCATGGCTTCCCGCTTAGCATACCAAACGATTTTGAACCGTCGCGGCCATTCGGTGTCCTCGCCCTGGAACAAGAGGAGCATGTGCAGTTGCTCGCGCGGAGATGCATTCTGATCAAGTGAGTGGCCACTCGAAGTGTCTACCAATGCTAACAATATGGCGATCACGGCTCGGAAGATCTGTGTACGAGTTGTACGCCAGGGGGCGCACCTACGAAGAGCTGCACGAACGCAACAGAGCCTCGCGGCATCTGTGGGAGAAATATGTCCCGGACACGTCCTTCAAGTTCGTCGTGAATGGCTATAACCATTCCATCTCCAAGGCACGACAACGCGACGTCATCGAGGACTTCTCGTACATGGGATTCATGGGCAGGATCGATCTCCAAAGCCCAGAGATCACCATGGGGTGCTTTGAAGAGTGTGAGCTCAAGCCCTCTGGAAACAACTGGTAGAGCTCAAGAGCTCATGCTCGTATTTTCGATATCTGTCGCACAGATGCAGACGTTCACGGCACGACTGGACACGAGCATCAAGGCGCCGGTGCTTTTCGCGAGGCATTTTTCGGCAGGTTGGTGCGCAGAGGCTGTTGGACCCCGTTTTTTTTGCCACGCTGATCTGATCTGGACGTCCTTACCCCTGTCCAGGTGGAGGAAGGCACCGCCCGACCGTTGATCAGAACGTTCGATGTCAAAAAGCGGCAGTACTTTGGCAACACAAGCATGGAAGCCGAAGTCTCGCTTCTCATGGCAAATCAAACCTTGGTCAATATTCCCTTTATCTGTCACCCCCATCACATTGTCATGTCTTTGATGATTCGCCGCACGACAGGCTTCTCCAGGGAAGCTGATCTATGACCCTTTTATAGGGACTGGCAGCATGGCCTATGTATGCTATCGACGCCTTCTCATCGTTGGCATCAAATCTTATCACACATCTTCTGATGCGCGCAGACGACCGCGCATTTCGGTGCGCTCGTATTTGGCTCTGACATCGATGGTCGCCAGATGCGCGGGAAAGGTCGGTGATTTAGCGGGGATTCCGAACGAACACGCTTTTGTGACTTTTTGTTGCCAGACGCCCAAACGGGGATCATGCGTGCCGCCGCCCAGTATGGTGTGCGACAGCGCATCTTGGACTTGTGCACCTTCGACATCACCCACAACCCTTGGAGATGCGGCGGGCTCTTTGACGCTATCATCACTGATCCGCCTTGTGAGCTCCCATCGCCAGTACTAGTGATGGAACGAACACGTCCCCCTAATCACAGTCTGATATCCGTGTAGATGGCGTCCGCGCGGGCGCAAAGCGTCTCGGCCGTAAAAAGGAGCGTGCGGTCGGGTCACCTCTCCCCCAACCACAACCCCGCCCGTACGTCCGTATGCGAGCACCAGTGGTCAATATACAGTCCTCAGATATCTCGTCTGCTGTAGGGATGACCAGCCATACGTGCCGCCCACCAAACCATACGAGCTATCCGCACTCGCAACCGACCTCGTCGTTCTCGCGAGGTACCTCCTGAAGCCCGGCGGGCGCCTGGTCTTCTTCCTGCCAACCGTCATAGACGAGTACAAGGAACTCGATCTGGACAGCATGCTCTGCGAAGGCATGCAACTCGTCGCAAACTCGCTGCAGGATTTCGGCGCGTGGGGCCGGCGGGTACGTCCGTCACTCTTGTCACTCTATTTCTGCTGACGCGGCACCTTCGCTCAATCTCGACTACTTTTCTGTTCGTCTGTTTGTCACGCCATCACGCAGTTGATCACGATTCGCAAGGCCACGTCTCGGTCGTACCCACCGCCCAAGTTCGATTCGCGAGCTGCGCCAGACCGCAGTGGAGCAGAGGACCCGGGTGAACCCTCTCCGCCGGCCCACGTCCCCGCCCACCGCGACTTTCGAGAAAAGTACTTCCAGGGCTTCAAGAAGCCGTCGGACGCTTGAAAACCCAGACGCTTCTGCGTCTTGTAATATACAGTGGTTACGGGGCCGGCCCGCCAATGAACCTCTCTTTTACCGAGTTCCTCGTTCTAGTTTTTTGGGGATGAAGGACCGAAAATGAGAAATGAACAGAAAAGCACCCTAGGTTGTTCTCTGTATTTTGCTCTCAGCTACTGAGACTATCACGGGTCGTTGGGCCATGGCGCCACGAAGGATCGAGGTCAGGCTTGGTCTGCCCATTCACCGCCCACTCTACGTCTTCCATCTTTCCATCTTCGTCTTGAAGGGCGACAGGAGATCGACAGGACCTCGATCGATCGACGTCAAATTTTCAGATATCGCTTCTCACCTTGGAGGGCCTGTCGTGGTCCGCGCAACTTGTATTGGCGCCACGACAAAGTTATCCACCCAACTTTCTTGGGATAAATGAGGCGTTCGGCATCATGCAAGCGGTGTTCCGTGGCACAAGCGCGAGATATTGCATGCGCAAAACACACGTAATAAACAAATGTTACAAGTGAGGTATTCATTAAGGAGAGATGGGTACCGATGGGTGTCAGTGATTATGAAATGATCAGTAAATGAAGCAGGTGGTGCGGGCCCGAGAAAAAGTCCTCACGCTTCCGCCGATGGCGCGGACGACGTTGAGGTTGTCGTCTGGTTCATCCCCATGCTCAGCGTTTTTTGCTCCTCGTACATCTGCTCGTCCAGCTCACGTCGTGTCTGCTTTCCTCGGAGGAAGACAACAAGGAGGGAGATAGTGAACACCCAGATGGCGTTGAATATGATTCCGCGGTGCATGTTTTGTGGTGGGCTCGCGGTGGTCGAGGCGCGGAGAGCATCTTGCGCTGCAAAGTTTGTAACAGAGAGGACAAAAGAAAATCAGCAAAGCAGAACCAAGACATGAATAGAAAGCGTGAAAGCCCGCGACTGACATAGTATGAAGATGATACAGAACAGATTTCCGCTAAGGAAAGGAAGGTTAGTCTTTGGTGAGGAGGTCTAGATGGGAGAGCAAGCACGCACAAGAACCACAATACAGCAGAGCTTCCGTCCGGGTTCCTAGTCAGCTCGACGGCGAGCTCGACCGCAACGGGTAGAAGGGTTATCGAGCATATCCCAATGACAACCAAGATGGCATAAAGTGCCGCGGCATTATTCGGTCTCACTACAACGAGCACGGTAAAGTACCGTGTCCGACGGTAGAGGTAGGACGTACTTACCAGCCCAGATAAGGGAGAACCAACCCGCCCCGACGATCGGGCATATAATGCGTGCAGTAATCCCCAGGTGATGGGTTAAAATACGATCGAAGATCGGCGAGGTGGCGATGGCGGCTACAATGCCCGACAAAAGCATAGCCGCGCCCATGAGACCAGAGGTGTTATCCGAGTAACCGTATGGAGACTATGTGGGACACGGGACACGATCGGTTTCACGACAGTACAAACAGCCGCATGCAATACATACCAACCACTGCGAACTGAGAACAGATAACGAGTTGATGCTGGCAATACGGATGAGGACCAGAGGAATATGGAGGCAGAACCAAGCGAATGACTAACGCAGCTAGGAGGGATGAGAACACAGCAACGAGGATGCCAAAATCAGCTCGCTCGCGCAACGTCATATACGCCTCTGGAGGGCAATCGAGTCCCACCGCGGCTCGGATGAGTGAGATGATGGATGGCGAGGGAATGCGAGAGCCAGAATACGCTGAGAGAAAGCAGCTTTCAGTCCACGGAAAAAGGATTGGAGGGTGATGAGTCCCTACACGGGGGAGTTGGTGGGGCCTCGAGGATCAGGAGGTCTATAGGGACCACTACCGTTGACATGACGGCCAATACGAGAATCTGAGAGATTTCATGCGATGCAGATGTGGCCACAATAGAGATCGGCTGGATGTGCACGCACCGACTTGCGCGTATCCGAGCATATCGGTGATAGCAGCTGACCTAACGCACCTCCGATAGGATTCGCTGAAACGAAGTCGAGTCAATCGATATTTTTCCGTCTGGTAATGAAGGGCTGTGCCTATGGAGATGAGCATCGTCGCGGTTGTGCGGCCCTTCAAATCAAACCACCGTTCTGAATACTTCGGTGCTAAAATCTGGTATACTGGTTGCGAAACGGCAGAGAGTGCCTGAAGGAAGCATGAGACGAAAGAGGAAGGAGGGAGTTCCGGGCCCGCATTTCTCACCTGACCAAAAAAAATGAGCGCATATGCACCACCCTTTGATAATGACCGCGCAGTTCCGGCATAACGAACCCACGCCGACAAAAGGAGAAGGACAGAAGCAACGTCACACTGCAGAAGCGAGATTAGAGGATGGACCACATGGACGGGACACGGAGCATACACATCTCTTCACTCCATAGCGCTTTGTGATTATGGGTGTGAGGAACGCTGTTGGAAGGTATATGCATGCGATGATATTGCCCAACCAGTTCACCTCGGACAGAGTGAACCCGAAATCACGAACAACTGTGCTAGGTCAGTAATGTACGGGAATAGTTAAGCACCGCACCGCACCATTGTCGGATATAGGGCCAAACCACGGCCAGCTGGCAGAACTCACAGCCTCCAGCATAAACTATCCATCGAGGCTCAACATGCAGCTGGTGTGAGAAAAAAAAAGCACTTGCCAGAGCAAAGACTCCAACCCACCGGCGTTTGTACAGCCGGTATGGCCCTGCCGCCGTTGAAGCTCCCTTGCTGGTAGAGGGGACGGAGGTGATCACACTGGAACGGGATATCTTGTCCTTCTGGGAATCAAAGCTAAAACCCTGCCTCGGAGAGACGAACTGAGGGTGTCCAGCCATGATAAGACCGCGAGGAAGCGGTTAGGGAGAATCACTGGGGTCGAAGGATGGAGGTCAAGCAAGAAGGGCGGTGTGCACAAGAGTTGTACATATTTGGGAGCAAATTGCGACCGCGACCGGCGACCGTGATGTAACCCAATCCAGCAGGGTGGCGCCCACTCGGGCGCTTGTTGAGGGGATTGAGGTACTACGATCGGAATTTGAATTATCGAGTGAGCCATCTTATCTGTATTAGTCAGCGACACCCACCTGTCGCCTGCCATCATGAGCGAATATTGGGTCTCCAAAAAGCGTTATTTCTGCAAATACTGCGACGTTTACATTGCGGACGACGCCCCTTCGCGGCAACATCACGAGAACGGCCTTCGACATAAAGGCAATGTCGAGCGTTTTGTGCGCGGCCTCTACAAGGCTGGCGAGAAACGGAAGAAGGATGCAGATGAGGAGAAAAGGGAGATGAGGAGGATAGAACAGGTGCGACCCCTCTCCTTTTCCTGTCCATTTCTTTCTGATTCTCTCGCTGCAAAGGCTGCGAGTGCAGCATTCGCTGAAGATGTTGGCGCTGGCCGGGCGCAATACGCAGCAGCCACGACGAGTTCTTCCGCTGTGGCCTCCTCCTCGAGCCAGAAGCCCAGAAACTCTGGTGGAATGTCAGATTATCGACTCCGGAGTCGCTCGGATACACCGACCCAGATATAGAACGCGCGCGGGCAGAGGTAGAACGTCGGAGGACGCAAGGAGTCGCAGGCGATTGGCAGGTCGTAGAATCGGTTCCTACCGACCCTCCTTCCGGCACAGGAGAAGAGTCAGCACAACACGGAGATGACGTGGAGCATGCTGGAGGCGATCAGGAACAGAGCAAAAAGCGTGCCGTGCCGGACCCCGCGACGAGGACGAAGGGCGTTGGAAGCTACGGAAGAAGACCACTACGGTCGGCCTTGGGGAGATATACGACCCTGGCGTCATTGCGATCAAGGTGAAAACTAAGCCAGAAGTCAAGCAAGAGGAGACGGCCAGCCACTCTTCCTGTGGTACTTCAGTGGTTGGCGACGCAAAGGCGTCGCCGTACCCAAGTGGGCTCCAGTGAAATGGAAAAAGGCTGGCGAGCCAGCAGATGACGCGAGCGGTGCAGCGAGCTCGCGCTGGCAGGTGATGCGGCACCCACCAAAGGAGCACCCGAACATCCCCCAGAGCCTTCGAATGCGGTCGAGGGCCCTGCCTCCGTGAAGGAGGAGACTTACCTGTCAAACTCGAAGAAGCAACCACACCTTCTATGGAAACTGCTTCATCTGGAGGGAGTTTGTTCCGCAAGCGCAAGGCACCTGTTGGACGGGGCCGAGCAACCAGGGGCGAAGGTTTTAGCCATCTCGCTGTATTTTGTTGGCTATGACATCCTTCGTCGGGAAGAATATATCTGGTTTGTATTTCCTTTTTCTAATGACAGCAGCTTGGGCTATCACTTGGAAGACCCATCGGTTGCACCGGGGCTTGTTGACTTTCAACGAACAAGATGGACCACCGCCGCGATGATATATCATACGCACACTTTGATTCAGTGTGCGGTATATCTTGGCATCTACTTACAGCGTACCAGACATCGACGATAATGATGGGCAATTCACATTCATACCATGCCCCGAGATACGTGATATGGCTATGTCTGTGCTCGTGGCTGTTGAGTAGTAGTCAGATTGAGTGCCGAGTCATGAATTGCCGCCCTCGCTTGCTTGACTTTGGCCGCGTCCCTGACAGTCTCAAGCCTGTGGACTCGTCTCATCCTTGATATACCACGCACATATACTGTACTTGCGAACGTCTACCGTATTCGACTCAACCAACTCTACGAAGTCAACATGGAAGGAGTTGCTCAAGATAAACCTGTTTCTATTCCTCACCTCAAGAGAGAGCAAACCCAGGAGCAAATCCTGTCCCGTCCCCGTCGAAGGAAGATAAGGGCCCCGTGTCATTGTCTTTCCCGTCCATCCTCCGCAACCCCGGGTTGACTGGCCACTATGCCCGCCTTGCTGAGCCAACAAGGTTTTTGTCAGCTCCCGCCCAGCCTAAGAATGTTTTGCGCCGGAATGACAACGAGGGCAAACGTTGGGTGCGACGTCGGGAGAACGGTGAGTCTCATCCAATACTCCGCGCCCCCCTGGCCCTCCCTCGAAAACCGCAAACAAAGTGACCTCGGTTACTCACGAGGGACAAACGCACAGCCCGCTTTACGGACAACCCCCACATCGCAGCGCCCTCAAAGCGCGATCTCGAGCCCTCCCTCCCGCCCCGCACGCCACGTTTCCCATCCCCCTCCCGCCGTACCTCCCGCGCACCGCATCGCTCCCCGCGACCGTCCCGCCGGTGCCCAACGCGAAGGCGAGTAGCGCGGGCCAGTTCAGCCTCTCCCTGCGCGGCATGCGCAAGGCGCTCCGCCGCTCCGGCGCGCAGACCAGGCGCTCGTGCGTGGCATCGAGGACGAGCTGACCCGCTGGCTGCGCGGGGTCGAGGTCGAGGTCGTGCGGGACCCGGACGCGCAGCCGCCCGGATGCCAGTTCCCCGGCCGCGCACTCGCGGGCCGCGAGGACGTGCGCGAGGTCGAGCGTACTCCGCTACGGCTCGTCTGGTGGATCGAGGACGACACGTGGGCGCGGTACGTCGTGCATTGCTGCGCGCGATACCACAACGTCGTCAGCTTCAGTATGTCCGCCTGATTGGGGGATCTCTGTCTTTGTGGATGCGATGCGATGCGGTGGGCTGATTTGTTGGCATTGTTGTCGCAGGTAAAGACACCCCCACACACCGCCTCACGCATATCCTGCGTCCGAACGCGACGCGGCCGGACCCAGCTGCGCGCGCGGCGCTCGCAACGCCGCCGACCACCGACGGCGACTTGTCCTCACTCTCATCGTACGACTCTGACGTCCTCTCGTCACTGTCCGACGTCCCATCGATCGACGACACCTCGGACGTCCTCTCAGACCCGGATATTACCTCCAGCCCCGAGCCCCGGCGCATCCCCGCCGTCTGCACGAGTCGGTCCCACTTTCAGATATCGCCTCGGATGTAGATGCCGACATCGAAACCGGCTCTGCACTAGGCGGTGATGGTGGGTGGGCGGGTGATGGCGATGGCCACGGCCACGGCGACCTCGAGCAGGCAATCGGAGCAATGTCTCTCGCGAGCGACGACGAGGCGCCATTGCCGGCGCCGCCGCTTGCCCGCGGAGCCGCGTACCGCACGCGGGCCACAGTGTGGGATCCCCATCACCGTGGGCGTTCGGGATCGTCGCCCTCGCGCTCTCCAGCGAGGAGGAAGCCTCGTCGGCCTTTGGGCAGGGCGACGGCGAAGAATGCTGGGGATGCTGCTGGTGGCAGGAGGGAGAGCTTTTACGATTTTCTCTTCGGTTGAGTGTCGAACGCCGAACGGCTGAACGACTTCGTTTTTTTTGTGCTCGCAGCCGTTGTAATTTATGTTTCCCCTCGGTTATGGTAGCGGCCAGCGTATCAGCACGTGTGTCTGCGCATTTTCATACGGCTAGACTAGCCCGTGCTAGAATCGAACACGGTGCATAGCTACATAGTCGTGGCAGGTCCTTTCTCCAAGGACCTTCACGGTCAAGTCTAGCTGTTATAGTTATATTCCGTCGCTTCTCTTTGTACATACGACATTGAAATATTCCCCCAATCCCAAGTACAGTACCATCGATAGACTACAGTACTGAAACTACGTTTTCCTTCAAGCTCACTTTCGAAAAAAAAAACCCCGTTATGTTGGCTGGAACAAATAAGATACCATTTCGAGCCGTGCTCCTCGGTGATGAGCCCACCACCCTGAACATTGACTGGGCGCCTTACAGCCATCGTGTTGACATCAGTACGCCCGGCTCAATCGATATTGATCAAGTGGATTGCCACATCCTCGGATGCAATCACCTGTGAGCCCACAACGCAGCACCGAGTAGGTTATGGTTCTGACTTCTGAGCCCATGGGGTGAAAAAGGACAAAGGAATGCCCCTTAGCAGTAAGGTGAAGCTCTTCAAGTAATCGTGCGGAACTTGAAGGGCGCTGCTCGGGGTGATGAATGCTTGCAACGAACAAAGAACAACGAGTGCCACGAGCACGAGCAGTGCACGAGCGTGGCTCGGAAATGGCCGAAAGTTTACCGTTTTGATGAGTTCGGTTACAAGTCTGTCATAACACCGCCACCGCCACCGGAATATGGTTACTTCTCGAGTTCGAGCGACATCCGAGCTCAGTCTCATCGGTGATACTGTTAACTCATGGTCCGCCCCCACTCTATCCCGATGAATAGACCAGATTTCTTCCATTGCTATGGAGTTCCCTGGTGGCGTCTCCGTACAGTTTTTCCAAAGCGGGCTATTCGGTGGCGGTAGTAAGCGCAAACAGCGCAGCCTCTCAAACGCGTAGTATTTATAGAACTGGTACAGTGCGGACGACAAAATTTGCCATACGTTTAATATGGCGCCACTGTACGGAAACCTGCTAGGTCTCATCCACTCTTCAAACTGTGTCAAGGTGTCATGATCTCGGCAGGCGCTTCGGAGGTTGCTCTGGCTAGGGATCGAGGCATTGGCGCCTGATGCAGATACATTGAGGCAGTAACGATCCGAGGGCATGTGCTTACTCCGCGGGGCCCATATTTAATCTTAGAGCCATGCACCGTGGACACCCTTCAGCCTTGCCCTTTCTCCACTCTTCACCCCACCGCGTGTCCAATAATGCCCGTTGCCGATAAAAAAGAGCTCGAAATCGGGCGGGGTTTGGTCACCGACTCTCGGGAGGAAGATGGCTTGAACATCGACGATGACAAGAAGACACGCATCTGGTGGACTTTAGATATTCACATCCTTCCCCTTGTCACCCTGCTTTATCTCTTGTCTTTCTTGTGAGTGGCGAATTTATGTGCTTTCCACCCACCATTAACCTGTATACTTGAACTCTAAAGGGATCGGAGTAATATCGGTACGCGGTCACGGTACTGTAACAGGTGGAACTTCGAGACATACTCTTCCGAACAGGCAATGCAAGGATAGCGGGTATGGCGACCGACCTTCATCTTGGCGGTCTTCGCTACAACACTGCAGCCGCGGTTTTTTTTGTAAGATATTGATCTGTAGTTCAATGCATATTCATATCTCATATGACGACGTCGTACCACCAGATAACGTATTGCTTCGTGGAGGTACCCTCGTACGTTCGCATTTCACCTTCTGGTGGCTGCACTAAGGACTTGCGGGAAGGAACATCATTCTCAAGCTATTTAGACCTTCGCGATGGAGTCCGTCTCCCTGTTTTGTTCTTTTGAGACAGAAACATCCCTTACGTCATATCTTCAGTTCCTACAATCATGGTGGTCTGGGGCACAATCATGACACTTATGGGTTTGGTGAATACCTACCAGGGCCTCGTCATGTGAGAAATCCGATTCATCCACTGATTTCTTCGCTCATCTCGTGCACAGCGCTCGCGTGTTTCTCGGACTGGCTGAAGGAGGGCTGTTCCCCGGCGTGACGTACTATATTTCACTCTGGTATCCTCGTCGGATGCAAGCAAAACGCCTCGCCATTTTCTTATCCGCTGCTACTGTTGCTGGGCTTTGGCGGCATTCTCGCGTATGGGATTGAACATCTGGATGGGTAAGATACCGCGGTCAGAAGATATCACTATTCACTGATCACTGATTTATATTTACAGGAAGGCTGGTCGCCACGGCTGGCAATGGATCGTCAGTTCTTTGTCTCTTCGTCGTAGCTTAATTCTGAACTTACTCCATGTAGTTCCTCATCGAAGGCCTAGGTACGTTGGCATTCCTTGGCGGCGTGGCACAAGTGTCAACTACGCTGACATTACCAGTGACCGTTGTCATAGCGTTCATAGCGTATTTCCTCATGCATGACGTTCGTATTCATCTATTCTACATGCTCGTTTACTAACAGCCACTCAGTATCCAGAGACGGCCAAGTTCCTCTCGGAAGACGAGCGACGATATGTTATCCAGACACTGAGAGAAGATTCGAATGGCCAGGCAACCCACTTCAGTACGACATTCGTTTGGCAGGGCCTAGGCGATTGGAAGACCTACGTGCAAGTCATGAATTACATAGGGTAGGTCATTTATGTAGCTGGGTCAGTTTGATGGCCCGCCTAATTTACCATATGCATAGCGTCGTGGTTCCTCTCTATTCCATCGCCCTCTTCACCCCTACCATTATACATAACCTAGGCTACTCTGCTGCGAGGGCCCAGCTTCTATCAGTCCCACCTTTCGTGTGCGGTTGCGTTACAACGATTGTCATCGGCATATATTCTGACAAGATGAACCTGCGGGGGCCGTTTGTTATTCTTGGAGCCGCAATCGCCATGATTGGGTACATTGTGGCTTACACGACGAGCAAACCTGGGCCTGGTTATGCTGCCGCCGTCATCGCTGCCTCTGGCGTGTTTCCCACCATCGCTGTTATGTTGGCCTGGGCAGGAGGGAACGCCGGCGGGGATGTGAAGAGGGGGGTTGTCCTCGCTATTGTCATTGGGATCGGAAACCTCGGAGGGTATGTGCCCGCTCCTGAATCTTTGACCTACACGGGATCGTGACATGATGTATGACGGCGCAGCATCTGTTCCTCGTACATATATTACCAACCACCGCGTTTTTTCAAGGGCCACGGAACTAACATAGGCTGCCTCGGTATGAGGTGAGTACTTTCCTATGCTGAAGAGGGGAAAACTTGAAGTCATCCACTTGGTGTGTAGCATCGTGTGCAGCTCCATCCTGATGTGGAAGTACAGAGGGCTTAATGAGGAGAAGGAGGAGCTGTGCGCCCGCGAGGGCATTGATGAGAGCATGCACAGTAAGTACCGTGATTTGGGGGATCAGAGTCCCCTCTTCCGGTGAGCCTCTCCTCTCCTGTCTTGTTCTTGTAGACCCGCACATACTAAGAATTGATTCACAGCTACGTCATATGAGTGATTGACATGCCAGTAAGATAGGGCGGTTCGTAAATCATATTTTAGCAATGCGTGCGCGCCTTTTGGTAGATGCTTGGATGCCCAGCTTTGTGCTAGCTGTCGGCGGCTATTTCTTGCAAATATCGTGCCCGGGCCGTTCCATCCACGGCTGGTTGATAAACGAGTGTCTCGCCATGGTCCGACGTCTTCGACATCTGCACCATTCTGTCTAGTCCATTCTATCGCATCGCATCGACCTTGTTCGCCGCTAGGCCATATCACTCTTTTCTCGAACATATCGTACGTACAGAGTGGTAATGGTTCATGGCTTTTGGAGAACAGTTGCATTCGTCAGGTCAGGCTTACTACCCACACCTCGTGGGTGGTGCGTAGATGTGAGCAATATCATTCTCAACATATCAGAACACCTTCATTGATGATGAATCAGGGGGTCGGCTCTCTTCAGCCCCGACGTTGGCCATGTCATCCTCGCGGGAAATGCAACTTTCGCCCGTCGTTTTCAGCGGCTATGTTACAATCCCAGAGGCACGTTGAACGCCCGAGTGGGGGTCAGCACTGCCAGCTTCACGGGGGTTTTATAATTAAGGTTCGTTTATTCCCCCGATACCCAAGCCAACAGTTGGGACACGCGAAGCCACCAATAAAGAGGAACAAGAAAAGCCGAGGCGGTATAGGAGCAATCAGTATTAAATGTCGGTCATAACACACCACCACCACCGGAATATGGTTACTTCTCGAGTTCACGCGACATCCGAGCTTAGTCCCATTAGTAATTGCCACCACCACCGGAATGTGGTCACTTCTCGAGTTCGAGCGACATCCGAGCTCAGTCCCATCGGTAATTGTTAACGTTAACTCATGGTCGGCCCCCACTATCCCGATGTATAGACCAAATTTCTTCCATTGCTATGGAGTTCCCTCGTAGCGTCTCCGTACCGTCCTTTCCAAAGCGGGCTATTGGGTGGCGGCAGTAAGCGCAAATAGCGCAAGGCATCAGTCTCTCAAACGCGAAGTGGTACAGTGCGGTCGCGTGCGGACGACAAGATTTGCCATACGTTAAATATGGCGCCACTGCACGGAAACCTGCTGGGTTTTGATCCACTCTCCGAGCTATCACCTGTGTCATGATCTCGGTTGGCGCATCGGGGGTTACTCTGCGGGGCTAGGGATCGAGGTCAGTGACTGCTCTTCACAATGCCTCCATCTTTCGAAGCGCCCGATACATTAAGGCGATAATGATCCGAGGGCATTCGCTTACCTTGCGGGGCCCATATTTAACCTTGTGAGTCGTGCACCGTGGACACCCTTCGGCCTTGCGCTTTCTCCAGTCTTCGCTCTTCACTCCATCGCGTGTCCAAAAATGTCCGCTGCCGATAATAAAGAGCTCGAGATTGGGCGCAGTTTGGTCACACACTCTTTAGAGGACCATGGCTTGAACATCGACGAAGTCAAGAAGAGACACATCTGGTGGTCTTTAGATATTCACATCCTTCCCCTTGTCACCCTGCTTCATCTCTTGTGTTTCTTGTGAGTGGCGAATTTGTGTGCTTTCCGCCCGTCATTGACCTGTATACTTGAACTCTAAAGGGATCGGACCAATATCGGTACGCGGTCACGGTACTGTAACAGGTGGAACTTCGAGACATACTCTTCCGAACAGGCAATGCAAGGATAGCGGGTATGGCGAAAGACCTTCATCTCGGCGGTCTTCGCTACAACACCGCAGCTGCAGTCTTTTTTGTAAGATCTTGATCTCTAGTTCAATGCGTATTCATGTCTCATATGACGACGTCGTGCCACCAGATAACGTATTGCTTCGTGGAGGTACCTTCGTACGTTCGCATTTCACCTTCTGGTGGCTGCACTGAGGACTTGCGGGAAGGAACATCATTCTCAAGCTATTTAGACCTTCGCGATGGAGTTCGTCTCTCTCTTTTTTCCTTTCAGACAGGAACATCCCTTATGTCATATCTTCAGTTCCCACAATCGTGTTGGTCTGGGGCACAATCGTGATACTTATGGGTTTCATGAATACCTACCAGGGCTTCGTCATGTGAGAAAAACCTTGTTCATCCACTAATTTTCTTCGCTCATCTCATGCACAGCGCTCGCGTGTTTCTCGGACTGGCTGAAGGAGGACTATTCCCCGGCGTGGCGTACTATATTTCACTCTGGTATCCTCGTCGGATGCAAGCAAAACGCCTCGCCATTTTCTTATCCGCTAACACTTCTGCCGGAGCGTTTGGCGGCATTCTCGCATACGGAATTCAACATTTAGAGGGGTAAGATACCGCGGTCAGAAGATATCACTATTCCCTGATTTCGATATTTACAGGAAGGCTGGTCGCCATGGCTGGCAGTGGATCGTCAGTTCTTTGTCTCTTCATCGTAGCTTAAATTCTGAACTTACTCCATGTAGTTCCTCATCGAAGGCTTAGGTACGTTGGTATTCTTTGACAGCGTGGCACAAGTGTCAACTGCGCTGACATCTACCAGTGACCGTTGCCACAGCGTTCGTAGCGTATTTCCTCATGCATGACGTTCGTATTCATTTATTCTACATGCTCGTTTGCTTACAACCACTCAGTATCCGGAGACGGCCAAGTTCCTCTCGGAAGACGAGCGACAATTTGTTATCCAGACACTGAGAGAAGATTCGAATGGCCAGGCAACCCACTTCAGTACGAAATTCGTTTGGCAGGGCCTAGCCGACTGGAAGACCTACCTGCATGTCATGATTTACATGGGGTAGGTCATTTCATTTGTGTAGCTAATGGTCCGCCTAATTCATCATATGCATAGCATCACCATTCCTCTCTATTCCATCGCCCTCTTCACCCCCACTATTGTACATAACCTAGGCTACTCTGCTGCGAGGGCCCAGCTTCTATCGGTCCCACCTTTCGTGTGTGGTTGCATTGCAACAATTGTCGTCGGCATATACTCTGACAAGATGAACCTGCGGGGACCGTTTATCATTCTTGGAGCCGCGATTGCCATGATTGGGTACATGGTTGCTTACTCGACGAGCAAACCTGGGCCTGGCTATGCTGCCGCCGTCATCGCTGCCACTGGCGTGTTCCCCACCACCGCTGTTATGTTGGCCTGGGCAGGAGGGAACGCCGGCGGAGATATGAAGAGGGGGGTTGTCCTCGCTATTGTCATTGGAATGGGAAACCTGGGAGGGTATGTGCCCGCTCCTGGATCTCTGACTCATACGGGATCGTGACATGATGCACGATGGCGCAGCATCTGTTCCTCGTACATATATTACCAACCTCCGCGTTTTTTCAAGGGCCACGGAACTAACATGGGCTGCCTCGGTATGACGTGAGTACTTTCCTATGCTTGAGAGGGAAATCCTTGAAGTCATCCACTTGGCATGTAGCATCGTGTGCAGCTCCATCCTGGTGTGGAAGTACAGAAGGCTTAATGAGGAGAAGGAGAAGCTGTGCGCCCGCGAGGGCATTGATGAGAGCATGCACAGTAAGTACCGAGATTTGGGGGATCAGAGTCCCCTCTTCCGGTGAGCCTCTCCTCTCCTGTCTTGTAGACCCGTACATACTAAGAATTGATTCACAGCTACGTCATCTGAGTGATGGGCGTGCCCATAAGATAGGGCGGTTTGTAAATCATATTTAGCAATGCGTGCGCGTCTTTTGGTAGATGCTTGGATGCCCAGCTTTGTGCTGGCTGTCAGCGGCTATTTCAATCATCGTGCCTGGGCCGTTCCATCCACAGCTAGTTATTAAACGAGTGTTCCGAGTGTTCCAACTGCTTCACATGGTTCGACGTCTTCGACATCTGCTAGTCCTCCATTCTATCGCATCGCATAAAGCCTATCCGAAATCTTACTCTGGACGTACGATATGTTCGAGAAAAGTGATAGGACTAGGCAGCGAGCAAGCTTTACACCTGCCAGAATGAGAGTGGGCGTTAATCCACAAACCGGCGTTGCCACCGCGGTAAAGGTGCATGCCGCGAAAAAAAAAAGAAAGTAAGGCCTTCCTTCGAAATCCAGAATTGAAATGTCTCGGGATGGGGCGAGCTAGTTGGGCAGCGCATGAAATTTGACATTTGTGGTGGGGCCTGTCTGGCTATGACGGTCAAACAGGCCAGCGAGTGCATGACCCTCGGGGCTGAGTTGGGGTTCTCAACTACCACGCTTATATACCTGATATAGCGCGCGATGTGCATGTGTATGTGTATATTAATGCGGCTTGACCGTCGCGCCAGGGGATCCAAATTCCAACTGTGTTTTGGGAGTTAAAAACGCTTTTTCCATGCGAAATGATGTGGTTTGTGCAGGGGTCTCCGAAAGAGACGAGCGTTGATTGTCACGGTCAAAAAACCGCCTCACGGGCCGGTACGCGGTACGGGTAATGAACCAATCCGGACAACCCGGTACTCCGGGTTGCCTGTTCCTGTTGAATACTACGGTTACGGGTGCTTCGCTTCATGCAGCTTCATGCATCATGCTTCAACAACACAGGAGCTCATGCGGGGTATGTTGCCCGGTCGGCCATAACGCGCATAAACGGGCCGGGCGTGGCCTCAACGTCTCAACAGGTCAGCCACGCAATTCTCCTCAAGTTGTTCACATCGGTTTGCGAGGATATCACTGACCGCGACTCATTGACTAGGCAGAGAAAGACATCGACCTCAGCTCGAGGGCATAAGGCACTGCCACGGAAACTTGAATTGTACCGGGGACCGGAGATACGTTACAGTGGTCACAACACTGATCCCGAGCTTATCTATCTCCGCGGAAAGCCCCCAGCCTCAATACAATTCGACATTTCCGACCGACTTGACACTACTTCCAAATTTTGCGGGTATGGTTGTGGCCGGACCACGCTACCTATCTCAACAAGTTGGCCCTATCGGCCACCTACGCGTTTGATGCGTGATATATTGCTAATCAAGCGCCCACTGCAATGCCCATGACTCGGATGATTGTCGCATAAGCTTCTATTCTCCTACAGTAGTTATTTAAGCCAAATCGATGTGGACGTTGCTGCCGTCGGATTTCCCTCGCTATCTTCGTGATCTTCCCCGCTCCTGCTAGGTTTCTACTTCTCAGCGTTGACCCTCAATGACCAACTGGCAAGATCCTGCCCAGGTTGTTACGGATTACAGTACGTCCTTTCTGACATCTGATAAGTCCAGCGATTCAAGTCCACATGGCAGTCCATCTCGTGAAGGTTGCTCACGTCTTGGGTGGCTTGTATATGTGAGCCACCCTATCCTCCTTTTTGACTCCCGTTTTCCTCACAACGCGCTAGCTGGGAGTTTATCCTGAACCTAGACTATGAGTACGAAATCATAACGGGAAAGCGCAAGGCCAATTGGTCATTTCTGGTATACACCCCTTCGAACGCGATGAAGCGATTCGCTTATTTTCGTCCAGCTTTACCTGGGATGCCGTTGGTGTCCATTGATCGTCATTACACTTCAGTTCCTGGGTTTTGACGCACCACACGAGATCAACTGTCAGGTGAGGAATCCATCATCCCTCATCCTGTTTGAATGCGACTGAGCTGTGACTAGGTCTCGGTCATTATGACTTTCGTAAGATATTCTGGTGGTTCCATGGCTCCGTCTTGTCTCAAGTGGCATGCAGATATTTGCATACCTTTCCTTCTTGTTCGCATCGGGCTTGATTGTTCTGCGCATGTGAGCGGGGCCGATTATTGTCATTGTGTCACTCTAACCGTGATCTTAGCTATGCATTCTGGGAGTTCAACAAGATCGTCGTCGCAGTCGCCTCCACTGCCTGGGTTGCCAACACCGCTTCCTACATCTATAGTGGGGCCCCTTTCTCATTAATTGCGAGCTGGATTGTCTGAAATGTGCTTCAGGTGCAGCCACATCCCGTGGGTACTGGACTGGAAGCTTTTGTGCAATCGGACACACCGAGCACACGAAGATCAGCATATTCTCCACATTCATTACCGACCTCACCCTTCTTTCGCTCATGCTTATCGGCACCCTGCGTTGGGGCCGAGGAACTGCCCGCAGGACGGGTGGTATCTTGTCGCTCTTGTACACCCAAGTAGGTTTTTACCATCATGGTCGTCAGTTGATTCTAAATAAACCAACTCTGAAATAGGGTATCACATGGGTTGTAGTTTTCACACTTGCTGAGGTGCCCCCAGTGGTATGTTCACTCTTCGGTCACGTCTAGCATGAGTACCTGACTTTGGCCACCAGGTCTTCATCACCCTGAATTTGAACGGTGTGTAATTCTCTTATCCATTGCGCGTTTGCGTATTCAATAACGATGGCTTCGGTACCTGAAGACCCCATGAATCTGGTATGTCGTGTAGCTTCACAAGGAAAGGATTCATTAATCTAATCGGCAACCATATCGCATAGATGTTTCTGGATCTGGGGCGTGAGTGACCTGCCGCTCCAGTTGCGCATCTTGTATTGACTGCGGTACTTCCTTATTCAGTGATCATCATGTCGCTCGGCGCTTCACGCATGCATCGTGGGCTTTCAAAATACCCCGATGGCGTATCCGGGAAAGAAGCCGGTGGAAAAGGGAAGAGGGGCGAGACGAGTTGGTTTGCTGGTCCCTCACGCCCTAGCTACCTCGCAGAGGATAATCACGGAGCAGGGTGCGCGTCGCCCAATTCCAAACTCCAGGAGGCTCCCCAAAGCCCCACACAATATTGGTCTGGAACACGACCTTGTGGGAGTGACATAGCCTGACATTCTGGCAATCGACGGTTACATGGATTTATCTGATCTGATGTGTATGTATTTTACAGCGTGTACCCTTCTAGTAACTACAATAGTGCTTTTAATTATTTGTGTGCGCTGCGCGTCAGTATGTAGTGGGTCTTATAATTCAGCTCTGCATTGACCCGAGAACTATTCCAGAGTGTTTACTCACTTTCTAGAGGGTGATTACGACATGGACGATTGTGTCACCGGCTACGGAGATCAGTTCGAGCTTCCGGTAAGCCGGACACGTGCCACCTGGCCTCTCTAAATAGCTAAATAGAGCGGCATTACAAGTCCACTCATGACCGGATGACCACAGGTGAGTTCACGACTCTGGGCGCGCAAGGATGTTGAAACCGGATAAAGGGATGCCACTCGGCTGTAGGGCGGGCACGAGCACGACGGCCCCCGATGACTCTTCGTCGCTTTCCTCTCGACTGGACATTTTCCGGCTTATTGCACTGGAAGAGAACGCGTCAAATAGGGCTAAATTAGAGTCCGCGCTGTCAGGTGCGGGAGCAGGGAAGTCGATGGGACGTAATACGCGAAATATTTTTAAAGCGGTACGGATCGCTTTAGCTCCATAGGGGAGGAAAACTGGGACCGGAAAGAAGCAAGGGCAACCAAATCAACCACCAATTGAGCGGTGGCAATAAGTCGGGAATCGGGATCGTACTGATACCACAACCCGGGATGAGCCAGTCAGTCCTCAGGCCTCAGGGCCAGGGTGAAAACGTGCAGGACATGCAGGACCCCCTGTCTGACCCCTTGACTAGTTTGCGCGCGTTGAACGCCGACGCAGTGAGTAAGGCTGAACGAACTGTACGCAACGCCCTTGATACCGCTCAGGCTTGGGCTAACTAATTTCAACTCAAGCGAACAGGCACAGGAACGCTACTGGGAAGAGGCCCGATGACCAGAAAATCGCTCTACGGAGTACGATACGATCTGAGCCGTGACAGCTCTTTTTCCTTCGTTTCGTTTCGAAATCTTTGAGGGGCCCTTTACGGTACAACTGGCAGTTTTCCGGAACCGGGAGAAATCTGTCTGCGCACTGGCAAGACGGACCTGGGCTGTACCCGGGCTGATCCTAACAATGACCGTGACCTCTCTCGGACCAGTGCCACAGAAATCTTTCTGTTGGACCAAACGTTGATTGACCTGCCAAGTGGGTGACTACCGTCAGACTAGTACGGCAGTATCGCAGTGCTGTAAAGGTCGCCATTTCTCATGTACATCGTTGGAAATCTTGCCATGGGTTCAGGGCTACCGCCGACGGTGCCTGTATCATTTGTTCGACTTTCGGAAATGGATCTTCCCTTCCCTTTGCTTAGGGCTGATTCATCGCGGTTTGGTAGTGGTGGCCCAGCCAACCCGCTCACTGGCGTGGCCCTGCCGTTCTCGCCGCCGAATATTGTTCGTTCGCACTCCTGGCCACTGGTGACTCGGACGTGCTGAAGAGCCAGAACTGTTCATATACTTTTGTGTTTTGTGCGGACGTCTGCGCAAGAAACGAGCTGGAGTCTGCCAAAGATGGTGCTGCTAATGGTATCAACAAGTAGCAGTGTGTGTGCGGGACACAGATTGTCGGTAAATCATCTCTACGAGATCAAACTGAACCGGCAAACTGGAATCTCAATATTTAATCTGAATCACAAGAGTTGGGATCGAGATGGGCGCAACTCTGGCGCTCCGGGCTGCCCGTTTCTCAAACAAAACAAAGTCCAGCAGTGTTACGCGTACACCGCCACTGGAACCTGGATTGCACCGAGGACCGAAGACACGCTAGATACAGTAACGACTCACGAGGCTGATCCTGAGGTCGCCTGGCAACGTCTACAGCGGCAATGCAACATTGACACATCCGACAGAGCACTGCACCGGAGCTGTTTACAAGCCTGACAACACGACTGATCTCAGAACGCTGGCGTTGATGGGCAATCACACGACAATGCATGATTCATCGCCTATCTAGCAGCCAATGTGGACGTCTCACAACCTTCTAGTCTCGCAATCACTTAAGTAGTAGAACGCCGGCACGTCGGGATTCTCGCTCGTCTTCTCCTTTTTGGTTTCTTCTTCAATTTCTCCTCAGCGTCGATCGCTTGACGGGCTCTATGACGAACTGGCAAGACCCAGCCCTCGTTTTCGCAGAATATAGTTCGTCCTTTCCGGCTTTAGACAAGTCCACTGATTCAACTTATGTGCCAGTCGCTCTACTCAAATTTGGCTACGTTTTGGCCGGCCTGTATATGTAAGTCATCGCATCCTCCGGCGCTGGAGTTGCTAGTTATTTTTTTAAATCTTGGTCCCGTTGTCCCCACGACGTACCAGCTGGGAGATTGTCCTGAACCTAGACTATGAATTCGCAACCATAACAGGGAAGCGCAAGTTCACCTGGACATTTCTGGTATGCTCCCTGCCGAATCCGGTGGAAAAAAAAACTGAATGCGAGGTCATTTTCACCCAGCTTTACCTGGGATGCCGTTGGTGCCCACTGGTCATCTATGTACTCCAATTCGTGGGTTCTGATCCATCGCGCGAGGTCAACTGTCAGGTGAGCAGTGTGTTCTTCGGATGCGCCGGATTGTAACTGAGCTGCACCACCTAGGCCCTGGTCACTTCGACTTTTGTAAGATACTCCCGGGTCCTATTTCTCCGTCCTAACCTCGATCGCCGCGCAGGTATTTTCGGCCCTTTCCCTCTTGTTCGCTTCCGCTTTGATGGTTCTGCGCATGTGAGAAGGCCGGTTTTTGTCGTTCAGTTGTATCGCCTAAATTGATATCGTCAGCTACGCAATCTGGGAGTTCAACAAGATCGTCGTCGCACTCGCCTCTGCTTCCTGGTCGCCAATTTGTCTCCTATGTCGTCGGTGGGTCTATTTCTTTTTTTTTCATTCACTTCGAGACCACGTCCTCTGAAACGTGTTTCAGGTGCGGTCATATCCCGTGGGTATCGGACCGGAAGCCTTTGTGCAGTTGAACACACAGTGAACACCAGGATTAGCATATTCTCCACATTCATTACCGACCTCGTCCTTCTTACCCTCATGTTGATCGGTATCCTGCGTTGGAGAAATGTGCGTAAGGCGGGGGGTATTCTGTCTCTCATGTACACCCAGGCAAGCGTTCACCTCACCTTGATCCTGTTAACTAACTCCGGTATAGGGTATTGCTTGGCCTGTAGTTTTCACACTTGCCGAAGTGCCCCCAGTGGTACGTTCACCTTCACTCCTCAGATACTTTTGGCATGAATACCTAGCGATGGCCACCAGGTTTTCATCATCTTGAATCTGAACGGTGTGTAACTCTCCTATCCACTGCGAGATCGTGAACTTAATTACAATGGGTTCGGTACCGGAAGACCCCATGAATCTAGTATGTCGTTTGACTCTCAATGAAGGGATCCGTTCATTAACTGGTAACGCTATCGCGTAGATGTTTCCAGATCTCGGGGGTAAGTGGCCTGCCCCTCGAAGTTGCGCACTGGAACCCTGTGCTGACTGTTGTACTTCTCGACTAGTGATGATCATGTCGATTGGTACTGCGCGCATGTACCGGGGGCTTGTCAAATACCCTATACGAGCGGCTGACGGCGTACCGTTGAAAGAAGCCGGCGCAGGTGACTCCAGCTAGTTCGCTGGTACTCCTTCAAACCCTAGCTATCACGCAGAAGGTTATCACGATGCAGGGAACGTAGCGCCCAAATCCGAGGCGCTTCCCCGCAGTCCTACACGAAATTGGTGGAACCGTGACATGGCCTGACGTCTAACTTACAAATAGATATACCCCACTGACGGTCACGTGGATTTATCTTCATCGGGATGTATTTTAAGCATTCGCTTTGCTTCAATCAAAGCTTTAATTCCTGTCTTTGAGGGCAGCCTGGCCAGTACATAGCCATTCTGTATTGTTCACCAGGTATTGTTTGTAGATTCCCTACCACTGGCAGGGTGATATGCGACACCACAACTGGACTTAGTGGCCCCGGTAAGCCGAATACGCGCCATCAGGGGTCGGAATCGCGGTCCCTATGAAAGAGTTCAACTGTATTGCTTATGGTCATATGACGACGCCTTGGAACGGTGGTCTGAGCTCGTGATTGTCTCCTGTCACTTGAACAAGTCCATTCATGACCCGCGTGTGATTTCGCAACGCAGCGTCAAAGCAGATCATGGCTCTGGAGTCCGCAGGGATGACGAAATCAGACAAAGGAATGCTGCTCGGTAGTAGGGCGGGGAATAACCACTGCGGTACCTGTCGGGTCGGGTATGCATACTTAGCGGTTGGGGGTAAGGTGCCGGCTAAGAGAAGCAGAGGTACGACACTTGGGGACAAGCTTGGGGATGCCTTGGCCACGGCACAAGCACTGCTCAGATGACGCAACCGCTCCGAGGGTGTTTCGCCGTTTCCCACTCGACCTCGACCTCGACCGGTCTCTTTCGGCTAACGCGCTAACTGACACAGGAGAATGAAGCACGTAGCCTGCAACACAGCAGCAGAATGCGTCAAATAAAGCCAGAGCGATCAAAATCCGCGGCAATCTGCAGAGCGCCGGCGGGGAAATCAGCGATTAAGTAATCCTTAAATTCAAGGTACGCGTTTGCAGGGGCTTGGGATTTCCCGGGCCCCCATAGGGAAAACGAGGGAGGAACAAAGGATGGAAGAGCAGCAGCGGCAGTGGCCCAGGACCGTGACACTGCAACCCAGGATGAACCGGCTGTCGGAGGGACACGCGGAGGACAGCGGAGGACTCTCTGTTTGACCTGTTTCCGCGTTGAACGTGGGGACTTCGATAAGGTGGGACCGGTATGTCTGAAGGAACCTGCACGCGATACAGTACAGTACCGTAGGGCGTAGAGTTGAACGGAAAAGGAAGGGCGCTCACGTGACACTGCTGTTCGTGGCTATAAATGTTTCACGTTTCACGTTTCTATTGCGTTTCCCGCAACCGCATGCACAAGAAGTCGTTATGCCCACGGTCGGTGGCTGTTCCTGTCTTGATCCAACCATGACTTGACTTCTCTCCTCGCAAACCTGGGCAGTGCCACAGAAATCAACGAGTATGTTTTCTGATGTGCCACAGAAATCGACGAATATGTTTCTGATGTGCCTGTATGTTTAGACAATTACTGAAGCGCAATGCTAACAAGATCCAACGTTTCCCTGCGTGTAAAGAGTTCCGGGTTCGAGGCTGCCGCCCGGCGGTGTCGTTTTGACTACCGGACTGTTGCCATCACGTAACAATCATGTAGATAACGCGTGTTCCCGTGCTTGAATCCTTTTCCTCACGTTTGGAATCGGTGGCTGGCATTTAATACGACCATTCCCATGTCCATGCGGTCTTTGTTGCCACCTCTCCTTTGCTTCAAGTTCCTCCCCCATCGTGCTCAGTACCGCTTCGTCGTGCTTGGCCCCGCAACCCCGTATCATGACCCGCTGGCGTGACCCCAACGTTCTCGCCGCCGAATATTGTTCGTTTACGTTCCCAGCCTCAGAGGTGTCTTCTTATTTGGCATTGCCGCCATTGCGTGACAGTCGGTCTCATCAAGCTTATACATGTCCTTGGTGGGGTATACATGTGAGCTATGAGCTATGGTCACCTGACTTCTAGCATCTCATCATGATCTCTCGCTCTAGTTGGGAGTTCTTCTCGAACATTGGCTTCGAATACTCCGTCATCAGTGGAAAGCGCAAATTCACCAGGACATTCCCGGTATGTTCCTCTTTGACTGGGTTCACAAGTTCGGAAGACCGACTGGACGCGCCAGCTTTACTTGGGATGTCGTCTTTGTCCATTGTTTGCCGTCACAAGTCAGTTTGTGGGAATCAACGTGTCTCACGAAATTAACTGCCGTGTACGTCTTGGTCATCGTGTGGTCCAAACGACATTGATCTGTTATCTAGGCTTGGGTTGTTATGTCCTTCGTAAGGCGCCGCACAACCCCATCGATGTAGACTCAAATGGCAGTCACCACGCAGATCTTTGGATATATTTCATTCGGCTTCGCATCAACTCTGATCATCCTGCGCGTGTGAGCCAGAAAATCGTGCCGCTTGCAGCTTTTCTAAAATGTCGCACCTTCGTAGCATTGCATTATGGAATTGGAATAAGGGTGTCGTCGCGTTTGCCTCTGTCTCCTGGTTGACCAGCGCTGGCACCTATGTGTATAGTTTGTTTATTTTTCCATCTCCGCCATCCTACATCTTGACCTTGCGAGCTATCAGGCGCAGTCACGTCCAACGCCGTCTGGGCCGGTAACTCCTGCATAGCTCTCCACGCAGCACACGGCAAGATCAGCATCATCTGCACATTTATCTCTGACCTTGTACTTCTTGGACTTATGCTCGTGGGTCTCCTTCGCTGGAAAAATAGGCCACAGAGACACGGAATCTGGTGGTTCTTGTGCACGCAGGTGGTTATTTAACATGGAGCACATTGATCATCGTTGATGATGTTGTCCACAGGGTTCAGTATGGGTGGTACTTCTCACCCTCGCTGAGGTTCCCCCTACGGTGCGTTCATTCCCGCAACTTGGGTGTCAATGACTAAAGCTAGTCTCAGGTTTTTATTCTCTTGGACCTGAATGGTGCGCACGTTCTGCTTGACCTGCCAGGCTTCTTTTCTCAACACGGTCCTATTTTGATAGACCCCCTAGACCTGGTGCGTTCATTGCAGGAGAAGTCCACGAAACAAATAGTTAATTGCCGGTTTCAATAGATATTCCAACCCGTCGCACGTGAGTTCCTTTGGCGCACGGAGATGACGTTTGCATCATTCTCACATGTTGTAATTGAGTGATTATCATGGCCATTGGGGCTTCCCGCCTATACCGCGGACTGGCCGACTATCCCGCCCTTCAACACCCTTCGGCAAAGGCAGCTGCAGGCAGGGAAGGGCCGAACGGGCCACCAAGCATACCGATAACTCCCATACACAAGGACGGCCCTACTGGTGGAAAACACATCTCCGGAGAGTCATTGTTGATTCCGAATGGCCAGCCATTTCTGGTATCTGACTTGGAGGTGGCAAAAGGTCAGAATGGTGATATCGACTGATATCTGTTCAGTTCTATATACCCGCACATCTGGAATGTTGTGGGTTTGTTCGTAGCTTTCTTTGGTCCATCTGTATGCTGTTTAACAAGGATATATATAACCTGTATCAAGTATGTTATGCTTTGGCGATCGCGCATGGGAAGGGTTTACACGACTGGTGGATGCTGGCCACTTCGGCCGAGTGGCGGTCTTCTCGGATGATCACACCGATGACGTGAGAAAAAGGCAGAGACAGACCAATTGTACCGCTACATGGGAGTGCACAAGGCACATGCTAATGGGCCGGAAACCTGTACTTCTGTAGGATAGAGACCAAGCTTGGTCTCTTGTACAATACAAGTTTCCTGTCGCTTCACGGAAGAGAGAAGAGAATGGGTGGTGGAATTACCCGAAAAGCGTCCTGCTCGGCCAGAACTTTGTCCTGAATGTGCGTTCATCAAGTCGTGACCATCAAATTGCAAAGATCCAGTGTTGCGACGGATCTAGAGCTCCTTGTCCACAGTAATCGAATTCATAGCAGGTGATGACATGTCGATGACAACCCACGGTTCCGTTCTCCACTTGGCGTGTCGTTGGGGAAGAAGACTCCAAGGCGCCAAGGATGTGTGCGATGACGGCATTATGCGAGAATATGCCAGGCATGCAAAAAGCATGTTTGACAGCCCGGCGACGCGACGGAGCGCCGGAGAAAAGTCCAGAAGCGTCACGGCAATGACATCTCGTGTGACTGTAAGAAAACACGACGTCCAAAGGATGCCCTTGGCAAATGCGCTAGGACATGCACAAATGAGGACGACAAGCCTTGGCGAAGAGGGAACAAAAAAACCCCGGATTCGGATTTGGCAGCGGTGATAGGGCGGGTGGTGCACGTCTACGAAAAGGAAAGGACGTTAAACGCTGTCACAACGAGGGGGACACCTGCAGCCAAACGGGCGACAATCCATGAGATGGCCTACGCCCTTCCCACGTGGCTACTGCGCTGGGCTTTTTCCTTTTCGGACCGGTGCATCAGTCCATGGACGGGTTCCAAGTTCCGGGAACGTCGGCGTGCGCCCGCGTGTGATATAGTGTGGGAAGCGGGGCGGTGTGCCTTCCGAGCCCCTGCCGTATCGGTTCGCGCGCAAAGACGATTTCCTTCACACAACAAAAGCGTATGGCATTTATGCATTTATGTACGGTGCAATGCGTCGCTCGAAGCGCCCTGGCCCGCCCCTCGTCGTTTTCCCCACCACATCAAGGTCCTCTCGGTGTCGTTTGGCCCGCCTTCGACTCTTTTCCCGGCGATCATGACCAACTTCCGTGATCCAAAGGTCGAGCAAGCCGATGCACGTGCGCCGCCATACCTGCCTCGATATCGTCTGATCCGATAGTAACAATGTCGTTTTGCAGTGGCCTTTGTCAAGCTCCTGCATGTCGTAGGGGGGATCTACATGTGAGTCTCCATTTGGTTCCGCCTTGCGTTGTGTGCTGATGTCGGTAGATGGGAATTCGTTACCAGCCTCTGGTTCGAGTGGCAGATCATCACAGGGCAGAGAAAGTATCGTTGGACAGTATGGGTAAGTCCTGCTGCCATCTCACCATGATAGCCACCTGATCACGAACGGGAGGAAAGCTATATTCTGGTTGTCGTCTTTCCGCTCTCTTTGCTGTCATCTTGATTTTCATTGGTTTCGACACCACGCGGTCATTGAATTGTAAAGTATGTGGAATTCGTCTCCGATGATTCTACCCTCCTGCTGAATCTGTAACCCTTTCAGCTATGGTTGATCTTTGTATACGTGCGTTTGCTGCCATTGCGGTCCAGACCAAAACCATCTTTTGATAGTCGTTAATGATATTCTCTGCTTTCAGTTTTTCGCATATCTCTCCTTCGTTTTCGCCTCCGCCCTCATCCTTCTCCGTGTGTGAGTCCACGTGCGCATCTTCTGGGTCTAAAATCTGATGGGGTACTCTGGGACTCAGCATCGCCATCTGGGAGAAGAATATCATTGTCACAACAATCGCCGTCGCTGCTTGGCTTGTGAACATTATATTCTATGTTCGCAGTACGTTTTCTGTTCGTGCCTTCAGCCTGCTCCCTGCAGTACTGATCCTTGCACGTTGGACATGTAGATATTGCGATGGTACCGTTTTCTCGAAATCAGCGCTGTGCCTTTGCTGAGGTTGATTGCTTAGGCGGTTTCTGTCTGGAATTCGGCAGCTGATACATGTCTCGTCCTTCACACCCGACGGGGCTTGACACCCGTCACAATCACACTCGTGGAAGACGTTGTCTTACTCGTGTTGATGCTCACGGGTTTACGACGCTACGGAGAAGCGGGCATGTATGGACTTTGGCGACTCCTCTACCGCCAAGTGAGTTAGAAGCCCCCTCTTCACGCTTACCGAAATGTGACCTGATGCGAAATAGGGCTTGTTTTGGCTTGCTTTGGTCACCGTCGCGGAGATCCCCAGTACTGTACGTACCCCCGATGATATCCGTGCAAATGCCCATATTCACAGTTGGCGCCAGGTCCTCATTATACTGGATTTGAACGGTGGGACATTTCTTTTGTATCCCTTTGTGCAGGCGCTAAAATTTCCTTCCCACGCCAACAGATTACTTTAACCTGGTATGGTTTTCCCTTTATAATAGGATCATTCGTTTACTCTATTCGCCTGGTTAGATGTTCCAGACACCCGAACGTGAGTATTGATCTTCTGACTACGTCGCCATCTTGTTGAATCTTCTGCATCAAAGTCATCATGATGACTATCGGTGCATCGCGAATATACCGCAGCCTAGCAGATTACACCTGCATGACTGAGTTCAACTGGAACGATGAAAAGTAAAACACACATACATGCACCGATCTTCTTGCTCTAATTCTGCGATGCACAGATCCTGGGCCATTATGGGCGGAGCCTTGTCAGATTCAAGTCCACCGGGAACAACAATACGATTCCAGGAGACGCAGTGTTCGCTACCTCAACTGGGGGGACCGGAAATGTCTCGCCCAGAAGCGTACACCATCGAGGTATCGCAAACCATGGACTCTGGCAAGCGAGACAGCTGTACGACTACTGATACCGCTGGTACCGATTCGCCCGTATAACGACTAGCTTATGGCCCGGTGTATTGATTCAGTTGTATCACATCACGATTCCTTTCCCTTCCTTCCCTCCTTTTTTACTTGGGCGGACCGATCAAACGGCTTTGATCGAACCTGGCATTGGAATTCTTCTTTGACTTTGACCAGGCTTGGAACGTCAGTGCGCGTCAGTCTCCGCGTGCGCATCGCAGCAGGAGCCTGGACAGTGGCGTTTCGCCACACTTGATCCGCACCACGTGAGACATCCTCGTCTTGGTGCCACCACCTTCGCTTTACTATCCTCATTTTGGTGGAGATAGACCTACGCTCGTTACAGTTTTAATCGACATCTGCTTTGTACCCTTGGATACCACGGTCTCGTACCCTCCCAGGAGAAACCCCGTATCATTTTACCCCCCCCCCCCCCGAAATTCGAGCCGATGGAGGAGTATAACTCAAAATGTAAAAGAGACATTTTCATACCTATTAACCTGTGCTAATGGGAGTGCTCGTATCGTTTGCTCGATGTAACCCATGTTCCTGAAATACCGTCACTCCCCTTGGCCTCAACGCGACGGAGAATGAAGCAAGAAGCGATCGTCCTTCGGGCATCAACCGGAGGTAACTCGACAACATACGTACCACCTCTGATGATATTTCATTTCATCGTTTGTCCATATCGAGTATCATTAATACCTCGCCTTCTCATTACTGTAAGTGCCAGTGGTTCATTCTGCGGTTGCCATTGCCAAGAGCCGGAACACAGCAAACCCCTGGGGCCCCTGGGGGGGAAAATGCATCGCACCAAGATCCATGATGCGAGTCATGCGACGGTATACTGTATGAGTGGTCCGAGGCGTCCACAGGTACATCAAACATCATAGAACCGGCAACATACCTGTCGTGTTGCCATCGGCGCACGCACTTTACTTATACGAGAACGAACCGTCTGTCTGTGGGCCACTGTAAGTACTGTATAGACAACGATCCAGGTATTAAAACAAGCGGAACGAGGTTCCAAAGGCGCCGAGAGCTACAATGGTGTCTACAATAATTTACAAAGGGAAGAGCGTGAAATCGTCCATGCAGGAATGGCAGATGATGGGACACCTGCGCTCCACGAGTATGGTATCTAAGAAAGGGGAAAAATGTTTGCGATGCAAGGGATGTCGTCACGATCGTGTACTGTATACCCGTCCGAGTCGCGAGTCGAAACACACATCATGGACGTTCTTCTGGCTCAAACGGCTCGTATTGTAAGCGCCCAAGTTGGTAGACCTGAGTGGGCTCAGAGTTCGAGTCGTCACGGTATTGGTCGTGCTGAAGGGAGGGCGACTCGTCCCCATCATGGAGCTCCATCACCTTTTGGTACGTGGCTTCGCGATGCTGACGACGTTTCCTCAATATTCTGCAGCCAAAAAAAAAAAAAAGGTCCGATCACGTTCAGAAATCAACTCAACACCAAAAGGAGAATTAGTTTTCAAGACGCACAAGAATGCGGAGAGAGCAGCAACGATAACTGCCAAGAAGAGGAAGGCGAGGATGAGCGGGACCTTGCTCCGCGACAGGAAGCCAGAGACAGCAGTGACGCCCTCCGGGTCCGGGTCGACAAAGGTCAGCTTGCGTCCCGGAAGCTGGGAGACGCTCGGCAGGTTGCTCGGGTCCCAGCAGTACCGCTCGAACTGCTTCACGCAAGCGGAGGAGCGCGGCACGACGGGGCTGACCTTGTATCGGGCTCGGTCGATGGCGGCACATTGCAAGGCCTTGCCGAAGTCGGGGTCAGCAGACTTCGAATTGGGCACGTAGCCGCTGATGGCGGTGTTGAAGACCTGATCGAGTAGCAGTTGAGTATGTTTCCGTGTATAATCGAGTTTAAAGGTACTGGGGCTGGCGAGAAGATGGGTGTAAGTAAGATGACTGGTATGAAATGGACGAGAGTTGCATTACTTGGACACGGGGTCATCACCATTGAATGGTGGTGCACTGGGCAAAGATATCACCATGGGGTACTCTGGGGGATTCTGAGTAGGGAAGCAACCAAAAAAGGTAGCGCGCATGTTGACACCAGTAGAGATGAACTCCGCAACGCTAGCGGGCAGCGGTGGGAGCGGCCGATGAGAAGACTCGAGCAGGTTGATGTTTCTTGCTGCTGAAAATAGCAATGAAGTGCCGCTAAATCAGACCGAAATAATGAAAGCTTTGGGATCGAACGAGAGACAAAGATCAGAAGAAGAGGTCTCACTTTGGCCAATTATCTAGGGTATCTGAGCTATCATCAATAGCAACTATAACATCCACGGCTCGCGCTCTGACGAAAAGCTGGCCGAGAGGCATGTTTTCTTGATTTGAAGAGCCATCGATCAGCTCAAGCCAAGTCGAGTTCATATCTTGGAAGTTAGCTTTCCCAGCGAGGTTGTAGAAGGGCTACCAGCGGTTAGCCGGACATCCCAATTATCCCGGGAAAGTGCGTACGTTAGGCCAGTTCGCTACGTCATCTTTGCGGGTACGGAGCTCCCCAAGCTGTCGGCCAAGCAAACTCAAAAGACTTTTCGCGGTGCTGTCGTCAAAGCCTTGAATGGTATTGTGCACAAAGTCGACGAGTTGCTGCAGGGGATGTCACGTGGATCTAGGGCGTGTGTTTCTCATAAAAATGCTTACGTTAAACAGACTAGCGCTCGTGCCCATTATGAACCCCGTTTGATCAAAGTGAGTCGTACACGCAGTACTATTGTCTGGTCGGCCATTGGTCAAGTGCGTCCCCGCATAAGACATGTTTATCATCGCAGAAAGACTGGGGTCCCAAGATCCAAACTCCTCGGGGGTCATCTGCGATACACGTGAGCTATAGTCAGGACACTCTCTGGACGAAGGGGTTCGTAATTCACCTCATACACTGTGGACTCTGGACCAAGTATCGTCGTCAAATCCGAATCGACGGGCCGCGAGTCCGCTTGGATGATGGGGAACGGTACTTGGTGCTGCTGCCATGAGGAAAGAAGTGGCACTTCGGACCATAGCTGCCCTGCACCGTGGGCGGAGTCATTCGAGAAGAAGTTTTCACGGACGGTCTGGTTCAGAAAGTGATAAGATACCATGCGTGACCATGGGTCAGTCATGCTCGTGAACCTGAAATCGATAGGTAAGGGGGCGGAGGAGGAATTCACAGGGTCAGTCTATCTCCATTGGGAGAGTACAGATTTTCCACTCACACTCCTGTGTCCCCCTTGGCAACGACGCTCCAGAGGACGCTCCCATAGTAATATTGATTAAGGTCAGAAAATATATTATTGCCGTCCGGAGTGGCGAGGGGGATGTCGAGTAACCAGCCCTGGTGGCCATCCCCGGTGCCTTCTACGAGGCCTCTGATGTTTGGGAAATCGTTCGCATAAAGGGAACCCATGAACCACGAGCCTCCTGTGGGGGTTCGAAGGGCGAGTCAATGACATAGTTCGTCTCTCGACAATACATAGACCGAGCATGCGCGTACAATGCAGGCACGGGCACTGCCAGTGGCACGCAATGGCGGGGAACATTAATAAAGAAAAAGGGAACTGAGACGCACCCGACAGCCCCGCCATATACGATGTAACCTGCAATAGACCCCCCGTGCCCGCCGCCTTGGCTGTCTCATTCCGAGCATCGAGCGCAGAGAGCACGCCGGCGGCAAACTGGGCCGCGCGGTACCCCCCACCACTCAGGGCGGCGCCGACTATGGGAAAGCTGTTGTTGAACGCATTGAGGTCGTAGCCAATGTCGGAGGTGATCCATTTCTTCCATTCGTCCGCAATGACTGTCGACAGCCGGGTTTTCACGTATTCCTCCTCGCGGGAATTCAGGGATTGGGTCTTGGGGGTGAAGGAACGCACGAGAGGTGTGGCCGTGACGTTAGGACATGGTTGGTTGAGGCGAGGTGCGTAATCAGTGACAGACCCATTGAGGGCGTAGACTGCGCCGGCCAGGACGAGAGCGGATAGCTGAAGGAGTACCATAATGTTACGCGGAAGACTTGAGGGTTGTAAGTTGGTGCATGTTGCTCTCGCATCAAACAGCCGTGACACAGCCGCCGGCCAATTCGGTCCAAGCTGAAGACCAGACAATTAGTTGTGGCAGTGGCACTGGCTCATTCACAAGGCTCATACGCACACGGCCCGCGGTGCCACCCTTCACCGCGTAGATCAACTAAGTTACAGTATTTAACAGACTGGGGCGCAGTAATCAGTTGAGCTCGCTAGACATCACCCGACACAGCGACTTAAACGGTGGGTCCAGTCGGCCGAAATTCTCACGCTTCACGGTCAGGGCGGGCACGATTTAGAAAATGGGTGAGAATCCTTATATTACCTAATAACGGTAACCAGGGTTACCAGGCTGTGGCCTGATCATTTTGTCTTTTTTGCAGATGTTAGCAGTGACTCCCCCAGTCGCCTCCATTTCGACGAAGACCATATGACAGCCGTATCGCTTTCTATTATAGTGTAGATGATGTACGATATGTCTGTCTGTCTCCAAACTACGAGGCCAGAAAAGCGGCATACGAGTGACGTGTAGACTGGCCTCAACTCACGAAGACTACACAACCGCGGCTCTCTGTGCTTCAACCACCTTCATCACGAAGGGAGGTTGCAGAGAGTGATTGGGCTGCTACAATATCCCACGACCGTAACAGGAATCCAGAGTAGAACCAGGCAAGGAAGCCTTGACTTGGTTCGTGGGTTAGAGGAAAAGAAAAGAAAAGAAAAGCCGGCGAAATGCCAACTTGATCTCCGCTTGATTTATCGGCCCGGCCGCGGCCTGTGATCATGTGATTACCAGACAGTGGTTCTAGCAAACGGGCCTTTGTTCGTACAGTACACTTGCTCATAATGCATAACCTCATAATGCATAATGCTTACGTTATCAATATAAATAAGTGCTGGTATTGCATAGACAAGTGCTCATATTGCATAAATCTAATATAAATTTCTCATAATGCATAAGATCTGACTTCCCCGATCGTATGCATTATGAGCAAGTGTACTGTAGTTTCCAACAGTAGCAATGTCGGCTCTGCCAGTGTCTGCTTCTCATTTCCAGCAGCAGGCACCATTATTGGGAAGAGCGTCGCGCCTTCCATCCAAGCCAGCCAGCCAAAGCACAACGCTGTTACTGCCGGGGGATGCCAGCGACGTGCCGTGATAGGTTCTACCAGCGGGCTTCAATGGTGGGTTTTGGCTTCCTTGACACCATAGCACCGCCAGCACTTAAGCTCCTACATTGTCTCTCCCTGGGTCCACTGTTAAGGCAATGTATTGAGGGCCAAATAGAATTACGGGAGCTTATGCAGATTGGTAGGTCCGAATACGTGCTCAACTTTGTCCTTCGACAAATAATATCACGTCTATCAATCAATCAATCAATCAATCAATCAGAAGTCACAGCCAGTCGCATAGCCGCATATGATAACGCGCGCGTTGTCCCTGAGAATCGAGAGTGTCCTTCGTCGGGGTGAATCCTACAGGGAACTGGTAAAGTTCATCGAATAATAATTCCATCGGGCTGGGTCGCCACAATTCCTCGTTTCCCACCCCGCATGCATCAAGCGCGGGCTGCGTGGCATTCTGCGGATAGCCGCCAACACTTTCATATGTGGGGCGGTGATCCCTGTGACTGTGGTAGGTCTGATCGAGGACAGGACTCACGGGAGATAGGGAGACGCAAGGGCCGGGCGAGTGTACAGTCAGCGCTAGTCAGTCGTTACCGCGTTCCCCGTGTCGTCTTGTGCCAACCGATCAATCGTGTCATGCCCTCGCGCTTATCGCTGACTTCGTTGACATGAGCTCGAGCTCGAACACCTTGCCTTGCCTTTCATGAAATGAGCATCACCGCGGCCCTGCCCGTCTTATTTTTCCCCGCGTTCGCGGCTCCCAACGCGATCCGCTTCATGGCCTCAATTCTCCTGTGAATGGCTGTGATGACGCATCGCGTCTGTGATGCCCTTTCATCATCTTTCATGGCCCTTACATTTCCTTTTACCCACTCTCAACTTCTTGGTCCTATTCGACACGCTTGGATTGTCCCATATAAACACAACCTCCCATGTGTCCATGTACACAACCTCCCATGGACTTTTGACAATGGTAATGTTTCCCCATTCGTTGTTCTTAGAGGGTTCTCCCTTCTCATTGTGAGGTTTGAATCCCTTTTCTCGTTTACCGATGTTCATTCTTCCTCTCTCCTACTCTCCACCCTCGTTCTCACCCAAGCGTACCTCGATCAGTAAGTATGCCGTCGCCGCTGGATAGATCACCATGCCCGTTGTACTGAAGTACCGGAGAATGCCATCTGGGTCACTCGTCACGGGCAGCGCCCTGATCTGTTTCCTCTAGACTCGATCAAGGGTCCCGTGAGGGCCAAGGGTTTTCCGCGATCATATCCCTCGGATCTGGCGGGCATCAATCTCTACGCCCTCATACCAACGCCTGAACCAGGAAACCGCCGTCCTGGGTACCCCCGGGCCATCCACCCATATGAGTTGCAGGTTCTACAAGGGGTGCGATGGCGCCTGTCCTCGCATAGGATATCATGTGTGCGCACCTGGAACATATTTTGAGGGGAGGCCGCATCCGGGCCCGGAGCAGCGATGCCATGCGAGCTCCCAGGCAAATCTGCCCCATGGAATTGGGGCCCAGAAGGGGGCGCTTTCCTCAGGGATACCCTACGTGCGGAGCACGCATGGCTGCCACGGGACTCTCAGCCATTCCTTCATCGTCTACGTCCAAGCAGACCCTCAGTCACGGTAACTTAGCAGTGCTGAGGATGGGTTTGGCTCGCTCGCGAGAAGAGGGAAGCCGAGGGGAAAAAGCGATGGCAGCGGAGGAAGCAGCCGTGGAACGAGCCAGACAACGGAACAAACCATTTCATTTTGAGAAATGAGCGCCGCGGGGCACCTAACTCCTGCAAGCCCGACGGCCGCTACACAGGTGGTCCCTCCTGTTGTCGCGGGTAAAGTCCCACCTCTCGTCAAGTCCCGTGCACCTGAACCAGCGCCGCCACCCAAACCATGTAATAGAGCTGTGCTCGTCTCGTGTTAGATCGATCGCTATGGCTGGGGCATATGTTTTGTATACTCACCATGGGACGATATCCAGGTCAATGACTGGATGATGGCAGTCGCTTTAGTATTGGCAAGGCTTTTAGACGCGACAGCTCAAAGGCACGACAAAGTCAAATCTAATACAAGCATGAATGCGATTACGATTACGATTATAAACCGTACAAGTACAACATACAAGGTCCTTTCCGATGAATGTAGTGTATCTATCTAGCAAATGAGTCCAATTAGACACCCGGGACAAGCTCTAGAAAAACGGAAATAAGTGTTGTGAATATCACCATAGTCTTATCGGCTCGAACTCGTCATCGATGCCTGGAGTAAAGGCGCTCAAGCTGGTAAGATGGCTCTGTTTCTCGCTGCCACTGTACCGCTTGTGATGAAGGAATGGTGGGTCCTCATAGTCGTAGTCGTCTTCCCGGAATGGCGTCACCTTTTTGTATGTGGCCCTTCGCCACGAGAATATTCTCCATATTCTATCGAAACAACAAGTCCACCGTGGTCAGCACCTACTTGACACCGAAAGGAGAATAGACGCACAACAATCCAGAGACGGCAGCAATAGCGAGCCCCAAGAAGACGTAACCAATGATGAACGATATCTTTTGCTGTTTCTGCTGCGACTGCGACAGGAAACCACTGACGGCAGGGATGTCCGAGTCCGGGTCGACAAAGTCTAGCTTGCGTCCCGGAAGCTCCGACACACTCGTCAGGTTATTTGGATTCCAGCAGTACCGCTCGAATTGTTCCTCGCAAACAGCAGAGCGCTGCAACACCGGGTTAACCTTGTATCGCGCCCGATCGATCGCGGCACACTGCAAGGCCTTGCCAAAGTCTGCGTCAGCCGAGGTTGTGTTGGGTACGAAGCCACCGACGGCGTTAGCGAACACTTGGTCGATTAACAGTCGTGTATGTTTCTGGGAATAATTGGTTTTAAAGCTACTAGGGCTGTCAAAGAGAAGGAATGGAGGGCATGAGTTTCACATGGCCGACACAACTTGAATGAAATGGACGGACTTATTCACGGGGTCATCGCCATTGAGTGGCGGCGAATTGGGTAAGAAGATAAGAAGGGGATACTCAGGAGGACTCTGAGTAGGGAAGCAACCAAAGAAGGTCGGCCGCATGTTCACACCAGTGGAGACGAATTCCGCCGCGTCACTGGGCAGAGGTGGCAGCGGCTGGTGAGAAGACTGCAGCAAATTCGCGTTTCTGGCTGCCGACGACAATAACGACGTGCCACTAAAAACCAGATTGCGATCACGACAACATTGAGCTTGGTCAGGAAATCGAGAGCAGATAAAGAGCCTTACTTTGGCCAAGTAGTAGCGGTTTCTTGAGTACTATCAACGGCAACCACAACATCCACATCTCGCGCCTTGACAAAAAGCTGGCCAAGGGGAAGATTCTCATCGTTCGAACCGCCATCGATGAGCTCCAGCCACTCCGAGTTCACGTCTTGGAAGTTGCCTCTCCCAGAAAGTTTGTGGAAGGGCTACCAGGCGGTCAGTCGGACATCCCAACTATCAGGGGAACGGAAAATGCGTACGTTAGGCCAGTTTGCTACGTCAAATGCGCGGCTAGGGAGTAGCCCAAGCTGTCGGCTAAGCAAGAGCGAAAAACTCTTCCCGGTACTCTCGTCAAAGCCTTGAGCGGCATTTTGCGTACTAGTAAGGTTGAGTTGCTGCAGGGCGAGTCCCGTGTTATCTAGGGCGGATGACGAGTCATAAAAATACTTACATTAAACAGACTAGAGCTCGTGCCCATTATGAAACCCGTTTGATCAAAGTGAGTCGTACACTCAGTGCTATTATCTGGTTGACCGTCGGTCAAGTGAGTCCCTGCATGAGACATGTTTATCATCGCAGAAAGATTCGGGTCCCAAGACCCAAACTCCATGGGGGTCATCTACATCACATGTGAGCAATCACAGTCTTCCAGTCAGGAAGTCTATTCACCTCATACACTGTGGAGGACGGATCAACTTTCCCTTTCTTCGAACCTGCGGGGCGCGAGTCCGCCTGGATAATCGGAAATGGTACTTGATGCTGTTGCCACGACCGAAGGAGTGGTACTTCGGACCATAGTTGACCTGCGCCATGAGCAGTGTCATTTGTGAAGAAGTTGCTACGGCTGGTCTGGTTCAAAAAGTGATAAGATAACGCGCGCGACCAAGAGTCGGTCAGGCTCGTGTCTCTGGATTGGCGGTCAAGAAGAGCGGGAAATGTACAAAGTCAGGTCTATCTCGAATGCGATGGAAGGTACGGGTTTTGGAACTTACATCCCTGTTTTCCCCTTAGCTATGACGCTCCCGAGGACGCTTCCATACCAGTCTTGATTCTGTTTGGAAAGGACATCACCGCCACCCGGAGTGATGAGTGGGACGTCAAGTAGCCAGCCCTCGAGATCGTTTCCGTTTCCGAAAACGAGGTCCTGGATGTTCGGGAAATCGTTCATGTAAAGGGAGCCGGTAAACCATGAACCTCCTGCGCGGGGTGTCAAAGCCCTGAGGATGATAAAGGGAACCTCACGGGACACACACCTGAAAGTGCTGCCATATATGATGCAACCTGCAAGAGGCCACCCGTTCCAGCCGTCTTCGCCAGCTGATTCCGCGCATCGAGCGCAGAGAGCACGCCCGCGCCATACAGCGCTGCGCGATACCCTCCGCCGCTTATGGCGAGGCCGACTTTGGGAAAGCTGTTGTTGAACGCGTTGAGGTCGTACCCAATGTCACCGATCCATTCCTTCCACTCGCTCGTGACGACAGTGGACAGACGGCTGTCTACGTATGCCTCCTCGCGCGGGTGCAGGGATTGGTTGTTGGGCGCGAAGGAACGCAGGAGGGGTGCGGTGGTGGTATCCGGACATGTTTGATTGACGAGCGGGGCGTAGTCTGCGATAGAGGCATTGAGGGCATACGCTACCCCGGCCAGGGCGAGAGCGGATAGATGAAGGAGTACCATGAGATGTTGATGCTGCTGCCTGGGAGAGGCTTGGGTGTTGCCTAAATACCTGCTGCAATAACTAGAGGCCGTTCGTATGCCCGAACCTTCTCATTAGCTGCACTGCCAGGGTACAAAAAATGGCTCGGTCATAGCTTGTTGCGTTGCCGAGTTCAGTTGAGATGTTTGTCGGGTGTTGCCACATTTGGTCTAGGGCCATACCTAGTGTACCTGACCTGCCCTCCAACACATGCAAGGTTTGTTGCAAAGGAAACATTCTATCCGGGGATGCCGGCGACGTGCCCGTGGACAGGTTCTACCAGCCGAGCTTCAATGGTTCCTTAACACCATAGCACCACTTCAGTTCGCCAGCACTTAAGCTCCTGTACTGTCGCTCCCCGGTCCACTGCGAAGACAAGGGGTTGAGGGCTCCGAAAGAAACAGAATTACGGGACCTTAAAAAAAAGGATTGTTGGTCCAGAAGCTAATTTGCGGGGGGGCATTGTTGTATGTAATAAGGGTTAGCGCTCAACTTTGTCATTTAACAAATCAGTCACAAGTTCGAGCTTTCAATAATTTCAATAGTGCTGCGTATGATGAATCCACATCGCATCACATAATCGCATCACATACACCATACACACACCTATGCCAGATGGTTGAGCCTGTGCGATCTACTCGATCGGGCAATGGGCGCGTTTTCCCCGAATCTCTGAGAATTGGGAGTGTCTTTTAAATTCATCATTTGTCTTCTACAGGGAGCCTGTGGGTGGCTCGCCGCCATTTCCTTATTCCCTACCCGACATGAAAAGAACACGTCAAGCGTGGCATGCCGCGGATAGCCGATAGCCGATAGCACCCAACACTTCCATATGCGGGGCGGTGGTCCTCTGGTCCTGGTCTTGGTCAGGGGATCGGTACCGAGGTGACAGGTGAGATGCCAGAGGCAGAGGAACTCTGGCGGGCACGTGCAAGGGCTTTCGGGCGGGTCGGGGTACAGTATTGGTGCAATTTGGCTAGCGGGGGCGGTGAGGTGGAGGAGCAGGAACGAGAGCCGGGCCAGGAAGGCGGGTGTAAAGTTAGCCGGGACCCCGTTACCAAGCCTCTCCACTGCCTCTCGACGCACGCCATGGTCCTCTCGTATCCCGTGTCGTCTCGCGTCGACCGAACCCCGAGTCTCACCTCGTGTCCTTCATTCTTTCATACTTCGGGCTCTTCGCTGACATGAGCTCGGACACCTTGCCGTTTATGAACGGATGAGTATCCTGCCGCCTCATTTTGGCTCCGCGTTTGCGGCTCCCAAGTCCCAACCAACGCGCGATCCGCTACCTCATGGCTCTGGTGATGACGCGATGATCCTCGTATGACACAGTCTAAGTACGATGCCGCCTAATCTTCGTACGAGAGGAAGGAGTGGACTTCTGTTGCGGGCGATGCTTCCGTGCACTTTTACATCGATGAAATTATAGCCGTCGTGCGATGCCCGGTTCGCGTTCGCGTCTGCGTTGCCGCGTTACCCTTTCATCACCTTCATGGCCCTTACATTTCCTTTCATCCACTTTCAACTTTGTGATTCCATTATTCCATTTGTTCGTTCGACACACTCGGACGGTCCCATATAAATACAACATGTTTCCATGTACCGAACCTCCCATGGACTCCCAACAATGTAACGTTTCCCCATTCGTTGTTTCTCGAATGGTTCTCGGCGTGATATCTGATATTTGAATCCCTCTTCTCGTTTACCGTTGTTCCTTGTTCCTCTCTTCCTACTCTCCGCCCTCGTTCTCACCCAGGCGTAACTTCAATGAGCAAGTGTGCCGTCGCCGCCGGATAGGTTCATTCATGGCCCGCCCATTGTACCAAAGTACCGGAGAATGCCATCTGGGTCGCTTGTCGAGAGACGGGCAGCCCCTCCGGATCTGTTTCCTTGAGGCTCTCGATCAGGGGTCCTGTGAGGGTGGGGTTTTCCGCGATCATCCGTCGGATTTCCTGAACCTGGCGGGGATCGATCTCTACCACGCCCTCCCCGCCAACGCCTGAACCACCCGGGAGACCGCCGCCCTGGTTACCCCATCCGCCCATGGGTTGTTGCAGGTTCTAACGAGGGGTGAGACCGCGCCTGTCCTCGCAAAGGATATCGTGGGTGCGCACCTGGAGCATGTTTTGAGGCGAGCCCGCGTGCCGAGCGGCGATGCCATGCGAGCTCCCAGGCAAATTTGCTATGGAATTGGACCCCGAGGGAGCTTTCCTCAAGGATACCCTACGTGCAGATCACGGGAGGAAAAATTAAAATTAAATTAAATTGGAAAGCGACAAGTTCACGTCAGTTCTCGAGTTAGATATATGGAGAGGGCTGGACGCACGCTGAGCAAGAATTCGACCGCTTGATCGGGAATGTCGGAGCTGACGCGCAGCGCACGCACGACCTGCTCCCTCGTGACGTCCAGTCCCAGGTTCATGATCCCGTCGATGTTGTCTTGCGAGACTCCCGCATTCGAGGAGGATGTGCCAGATGCGCTGGAAGCAGCAGGACCACCGATCGCCGATGAAAGACCCGGTGGAAACCGGCGGAGCGAAACCGGTTCTGCAGAAGTGCCCGGGGGGAGGAGGGTTCCTGTCTGCTGCGAGGATGGCCATGTTGGTGCTCCGTGAGGCAAGGAGGGGCCTGTGCTACCAGTGGGCCTGTTGCCCGTACTGCTGCTAGCCGATTGGCCTGAGTCAGCAGCGCCCTTGAGCTGTAGATTGCTATCAGTACCAGTCTATGTCTGATTGGGCGAATGTCGTCAACGCACCACGAGGATCAGGGTGCTCGCATCCTTGATGTTATATGACTCAATGGTCATATCATCTTGCAGGGTCTTGCCTTGATGGTGATGGCTCTCCTTAGGACTGGAGTGGCTTCAGAGGGGTGGAGAACGCAAATACCTGAACTGAGGATGTTCTGGCTTTCGACAGGATAGCCCCTTACGGCAGTGATCTTCAGCTTCAGTTGATTGACGGTCTCAGACGGTTCAGCATCGACCTGACCCAAGAGCGATTTCGAACTGGTTCAAGGAATGGATGAAAAGAACAAACCTCAAAGACAGCTTTCCCTCGCTGCGATGGACGTATTGTTATCTTCATCGAAGTCAAGCTCAGTCAAGGATGGGGCGAACATTTTCGGTCAACGTAGTAAGCGCTGTACACAGCAGACAGAATGGAATTACCGCGCAGTGACTGACAGCGACATAATATAACAATACGAAACTACACGTTCATGCGTTCATGTTTTGCACGTTCACTCCTCGCAGAAGAAAAAAAGGAATACACGTGTCAAAGACAAACGATACTGTCACCACTACTGCGGAGGATCATCCTCGAACCCACGATCGAAGAGATAATTTGCTGCCAGTTCTTCGTTCTTGTCACATGCAAAATATGCCTCAATAGCGGTCTGCCGGGGAAAGCCAAGAGCCTCCAACTACGTGACAAATCAGGAGATGTTGATGGGGTGAACAGTAGTAGAAACCTACCCTCGCAATTGCATCGCGTTCCTCGGCTGTAACCTGTATAACCTGAGCCCCTGGTGGGAAGTCGCCCTCCTCTCCACCTTCAAGACCAGCAGCGCCTTGGCTGAACATTTGGTACAATAGCTCCGGGTTCTGAGCTAGTCCCTGCGCTAGCTGTGGATTAGCCTCCGCAAGTTGCTGGATCATACCCTGTAGAAGGGCAGGGTTTTGTGCGGCAAGTTCCCGGAGACCATCGACTTGAGGATCCTCACGAAGGGCACCCGGAGCTGAAGCGGGTGGAGAAACACCTGCACCTCCTAACCCTCCAAGACCACCTATACCGGCAGTCCTAGGTGATTGTTGCTGTCGCTGTTGCTGCTGGGCCAGCTGGAGGTAAAGAAAGGTCAGACAACAATTCGTAAACGATATGATCAAGAGGAACGCGGACCTGGAACAGATTCTGGGGCTCAGAAGACTGAGGCGCGGTCGGAGGCACAGTCGAAGGAGAGGTGGCGACGGGGTTGGACGAAGGTGAGTTAGCTGGGGGATTGGCCGTCCGTGAGGCAGATGCACCAAGTTCTGGTTCTAAGTGAGCCGGGATGCCCTAATAGCAGAAGACGTCAATTCAGCGTCGCACTCTCATCAAATTGATGCGCACGCTGAATAGATATTCGACAGCTCGATCGGGGTTGTTATAGCTAGCACGCAAGGCGCGCAAGACCTGATCCTTAGGAAAGCCCATCTCCTCCATATTCCTGATAGTCGTCTGGAGGGCTTCGCCACTCAGAAATGAAGTGCCAAGTGGGGGTGCTTCAGCTAGAGGGTTGGAAGCAGGTGGAGCTGTAGAGACTGGAGCGGGAGCCGGTGACTCAGAGGCAGGAGCGGGGGCGGGAGTGGCGGCTGCGGGAGTCACTGGCGGTGCGCTGACGGGAGAGGCGGTACTTGTTGAGGCGGCGGGTGCAAGTTTGGGCTGAAGATGGGGTCGATCGATTACACTCGATTGGATATGACGATGCGAAAGCGCACCTTAGACACCATGAGGACTAGGAAATCCTTTTCCTTTATGTTGCATGATTCAACTGTCTTGTCATCTGACAAAACTTTGCCTTTGGTGCTTCTACTCAGAACTCGACCGTGCTCTGTGTGGTGAATATGTTGAAATACCTGAGTAGATGATTTTCTGAGACTCTACGGGATGGCCCTGTTGTTCTTGAATCTTCTCCTTCAAGTTGGAGATCGTGTCAGCAGGGTCTGACTCGACCTGGAATGGAGTAGGTCAGACGATGATAGAGAGTCGATAAGAGATGAAACTGACATTAAAGACCTTTTGCTGCAATGTCTTTATTGTTATCTTCATCGATCTTGATGGTAGGAGTGTGAGAGGGAGTGTACGCGTCCCCACCAAGCTGCGTCCCTGCTGACATAAGCCTCTGTCATCACAAGCCACGCGGGTGACCGGTTACCAGAGAGGGGCGTAGACGTGCAGCGTCCGCACTGCACTGCAGACCCACCTCTCTCTCTCTCTCTATAACCCCATGGATCACCAGCGCGGGGACGAGTATTTGCGTAGTGTTGCCTCTTTTATCCGTACAAATGAAACAGGTCTCGCAGAAGCCGCCTTTCAAGGACGTAGGCGTCCTCGTCAACCCCCACAGTCACCGTCGACCGGTCTCACCATTAACCCGCTCCAGTGGTTCAGTTCCGGCAGCACCCAACCCACTCGACCCAAGCCCCTCATGTTTGTTATCGATACCCACCACCTATTCTATATCCTCACCCGCCTTGAGGCCCTGGGGCATAATGTTGGCTCACTCGACGTCAAAGTGGCCAGCCCATCACGGCCCATGGACTACATCGATGTCTTTCATGGAGAGGATACCTCAGATACCATCTCTCTATCTTCTATTCGCACATCCTTGTCTACCGTTTCTCGACTTTCTCTAGGAATGGGTCTCTGGTCCCGCCAGGAGCCACCAAGTGTGGATCATGAGCTAACGTATATCTATAGCAGCTTCACCAAGATTCCAGCGGTGTCATTACGAGCCCCGGGCCCTAAACGGATTGCGGAAGTAGCAGGAGAGCCTCCGAACGAGAATGCGTTGCCGCTAGACGCATTTCGTAATCTACAGAGTTTGGAGTGCATCGACATTGACCCGCGCACGCTCCTTGGCTGGGACAGTCTGTCAGAAAGTTTGTGGAGCCTCACGGTCATACGCAGTGGACTCGATGATGTCTCCGATCTATTCATTGATGCAGTATCAAATGACACTTCTCGAAGGCAACCCACGCCGAGACCGAATGGCCCTGTCCGGCAATCCTCGTTCCACGGCACGCGTCTGCCAGAATCCATAGCAGAGACCGTCGAGGAGGCCGCCCTGGCGCCACCGACAAGTGACGATCCACCCCGCCCCTCATCCTCTTCGTCCCCCTCACCTACTGAATCGTCCACCTCTCCCCAACTACCATCGTCTAAATGGGTGTTCCTCAGATTTCTTTCGTTATCCGATAACTCACTGACCTTCATTCCAACCGAATCTCTTCTCCATCTCACTTCCCTCACTCACCTTGATCTATCCTCTAATCTGCTCGTTTCAATTCCTCCCGGTTATCATCCCTCTATAATCTCGTCTCGCTCAACGTCTCCGATAATATGATCGACACTGTCCAGGGTATTTACAAGAAGTTGGGTCAAGTGCTTGCACTCAACCTTTCTCGTAATCGCCTAGATTCGCTCTGCGGTCTAGAACGACTCGTGGCACTAGAGCGCGTAGACGTCAGACAGAATCACTTGGAGGAATCTGGAGAGGTTGGCCGTCTCGCCCTACTGCCCAATATTGCCGAGGTCTGTGTGGAAGGCAACCCATTCACAGAGATCGAAAGCGATTACCGTGTCAAGTGCTTTGATTTCTTCTGGAAAGAGGGCAAGACGATTCTCCTGGATGGGACTCAGGCCGGTTTTTACGAGAAATTGAACCTGACATCACCCCCACCAGAGCAGATGAGCTCCACTCGGCCGATGTCAAAAGCTTATTCACCGCCAGTGCTTCCTGTTGGGATTGCTTCAGCACCGGTCGCTGTGCCCCCAGCCGCGTCGGGCGGTGCTAGCTCTTCAAGCAGCCCCACGTTTTCTCCCACCTCATCGCACCACCCATCACCACTCCTTTCCGCGACCAACGCCAAGGCTCGGAAAAAGCGAGTGAAGCGCATTGTGAATCTGGGTGTCGATTCGGGCGAAAATGCGCCGGCACGTGGGTTACGGTTCAGAGGAGACAAGCGAGTATTCTGGAGCTCCGACGGGGTTGACGCGGTCTCCGCGTGCGGAACTAAGATCGCTGCCCTCCGAGTCTGGGCCAGGACCTGCGCCTGCGACGCACCGTTGCCCGCTGCAGACAGCACGGCGTCGCCGGGGTCAGCGGTCCGCCCACCGCCTCTCAACGTTGTGGTCTCTCCATCCAAGCACCGGCGCTCGCAGTCCGAGTATGTGCCTGCGTCAGCAACAGCAGAACCAGATGACACGCTCCCCTCGGCGCTCTCTCCACTATCTCCCGAGCGCCCGACGAGTGTGAGAGTGTCGACGCGCCGATCTGCGGCGCGGCGCAAGCGTGCTGCAGCGTCCGTCTTCGAGGGACCCATGACGAAGCCGGATAAGGTGGAGGAAGGGATGGAGAAAGAGGTCGAGGAGGCGGACGCTTTCCGCGCGCGGATCGAGGCGCTGAGGTCTGAGATGGGCGAGGGATGGCTGAAGGTGTTCACGCAGAGCAGTGCTGCAGCGATGAGGCCGGCCGCAGAGGAGAGAGCGGGGGTGTCTGGATAGTAATTAGTGGTTGTCTGTTTGTTGTATGGGGACTGGATCATAAGCACAATTTTGGTAATAATCGAGCGTGGTCCCCGGGGTCCCAGAAAGGGTCCCTCAGGCCCTCAGACAGACCTCGACCCTTCACCGCCCCACCTCTGCCTCTGCAACAACCGCCACACCGTCTTTCGTCTTTCCTCGTCGCTCGTTATCATCCCTCTTATTTCAAACAATGGGTGCAAACCTTTCCAAAGCCCTCGGTGTGTTCCCTCCCCCGTTTGAGCACGTATCCCGTGGATCTCACGTCTGTCTCGTTCTGGGTGGCGCTTCCAGGTCGCCTGTTTGGCAACAAAGAAATGAGGTTGCTGATGTTGGGTTTGGATGCTGCGGGAAAGACGAGTAAGTCGCCGCTGTTGAACTTCTCGTTTGACCCCTCGGATGATGCTTATGATCTCCCAACAGCGATCTTGTACAAGCTCAAGTTGAATCAGTCGGTCACGACGATCCCGACAGGTGCGCCTCGAGTTCAAAATTGTCCATTCCGCCCTCTTTTAACCATCTCTGTAGTCGGCTTCAACGTGGAGACGGTCACGTATAAGAACGTCAAGTTCAATGTGTGGGATGTCGGAGGGCAGGATAAAATCCGGCCACTTTGGAGACATTACTACACCGGCACTCAAGGCCTGGTTTTCGTCGTGGATAGCCAGGATAGGGAAAGGATCGACGAGGCGAAACAGGAGCTGCACCGCATCCTCAGTGATCGGGAGATGAAGGACTGTTTATTGCTCGTGTTTGCGAACAAGCAGGATTTACCAGGAGGTGCGCAATCACCCTACACCTCCCTTCCCTACGATGAATTTTTCGCATCTTTTTCGCTCCTTAGCCATGTCTCCTGCCGAAGTTACGGAGAAGTTGGGCCTTCATCGGATGCGCGACCGCTCATGGTATGTCCACCCGAGGTAAGTATGACAACCGGTTTCATTTGTTACATCGGTTAAATATAAATCCTCCGCGGTTGTTTAGTTGTGCCACCACAGGGGAAGGCTTGTTCGAAGGCTTGCAATGGTTGTCGCAGAATGTTAAGAAACGTCAGCGGAATTGTTTTATCTAGCCATCTATTGATGCTAATTTTTTTTTCGCCCTTCTCCATCTAGAGCCTTGATGCAGCCTTCTATAGCCCCGCTTTCTCAATTCCTTGCTATACCCTGTAATGTTCTGCTGATCTCGGCTCGTTTCATGCCCATGCATGATGACTCCGGCTCTACACTACGTACATGCCCATGCCTCCTCTAGCGCTCCCCAGCTTCCACCGCGTCTTCGTGTAGATACTCTATTAAATTTCATGTTTCCACTTCTTTTTGTCCCACGGACCGCAACAGGAATGTCAGCTGTGGGTACATATACAGTAATTACATAAGAATTATCGCGAAATCGAGATAACGTCCCCTAGTCGCCGAGACCTTCCGAGTCGCCGAGACGATGTCCGCGGGTGCCCGTGCAGGTGACAGATACTGACAGATACTTGTGAGAGAACTTTCTTATTCGTTATCTTTCCCGAAGACCATGATCCTTTCAAGAGCGGCCGTGTTGAAGCCTATTCTTTCCAGAGGTTTCACAACACACACCGTGGATGGCTTCACTGGTGCTGTGGGAAATACCCCCTTGTGAGACGTTGCTCCCTTTTGTCCCTTCCTGTTGTCTGAGCAAAGTGGGCCCAGATCTTTCTGAAAGCCCTTTCAGAAAAGACGGGCTCGAAAATATATGGAAAGCGGAATTCCAGAACCCTGGCGGGAGCGTGAAGGACCGAGCGGCTCTCGGAATAATCGAGGCGGCGGAGGCCGATGGTCGGTGCGTGGGTGGTTTTTTTTTCCTTTCCCTGGATGCAATAAAATGGTGCCGACAAAAAAAATAAACTGACTCAATTTATCAAATTTTTTTACTATTTCTTTCTTCCTCCTGGTCCTGGTCGACGCGACGCGGGGGGTGACACAACACACAGACTCAAGCCGGGCGGCACGGTCGTCGAAGGCACGGCGGGGAACACGGGCATCGGCCTGGCGCACGTCTGCCGCTCCAAGGGCTACCGCTGCGTGATCTACATGCCGGACACGCAGAGCCGGGAGAAGATCGACCTGCTGCGCATGCTCGGCGCGGACGTGCGCCCCGTGCCCGCGGTGCCGTACGAGGACGCGCGGAACTACAACCACCAGGCGCGCGACTGTGCGCGCGCCACGCGCGGCGCGGTCTGGACGGACCAGTTCGACAACACCGCCAACGCGGACGCGCACTACCGCACCACGGGCCCCGAGATCTGGGCGCAGACCCGCGGCACGGTCGACGCGTTCGTGACTGCTACCGGCACCGGCGGCTCGCTCGCGGGCGTGGGGCGGTACTTGAAGGAGCAGAGCGGCGGGAAGGTGCAGGTGTGGCTTGCGGACCCGCCGGGGAGCGTGCTGCACAGCTACGTGGTCAGTGGGGGTACGCTGAGGGAGCGCACGGGGAGCTCCATCACAGAAGGTGAGACGTTTTGCGTACTTTTTTGCCCCCCCTGCTTGACGCACTTCTCATCACATGCACTGTTGTGGCACGCAGGCATCGGCCAGGGACGCATCACGGAGAACCTGGGGACGTTTGTTGACAAGCTCGATGGCGCACTCCACATCGCTGACGAGAAGTCGATTGCGATGGTGTATGACCTCCTTGATACCGAGGGGTTGTACCTCGGTGCAAGCTCCGCCCTCAACGTGGTAGCCGCATACGAGCTTGCGCTACAATTAGGTCCTGGTACGTTCCAACCTTCGCACCGTAGGCACCATGAATTTACGGAACGTTTCCAGGTAAAACAATCACGACGCTACTTTGCGACGGAGCATATCGGTACCAAAGTAGATTATTTTCCAAAACGTGGCTGCAGTCCAAGGGCTTGGCAGATGCGATACCAGATCGTCTAAAGAAATATGCTGTCTTGGACTAGAAGTTCCTAGTATGATATGTAATAGTCTAGCTTAGTCTAGCTCACTTGCTCTTCGTCCAACCACCCAGCTCGATCACGAATGCCACCGCGAGTTTAGAAAACTCAAGCATGTGTTTAAAGGAGAACTCATCAGAGATGTCCATACGACTGCAACGTCACGATAAGCAAAGTCGTGAAAGGATTCGAAAAATCGGCATACTCATTGGCAGTGTGGATGTGCTTGTTCGAATTCTCAAATTTGCTTTCTGTCGTGTCCTATCAGACAGTGTTCGAAGGAGAAAAAAATGAGGGTGTACCAATCGTGAAGGAGCTGGGGTAACCAGCCTTGGACCATGATGCACTATAGTAGATCGCACTTAAGGATTTGAACCAAGATAGACGACGGACGCTTACTGATCGCTGCAAGCATAGCCGCACTTGGTCTCCACATAGGGGATGTCAAGGTACATATCGACAAGCTGCTTGTTCAACGCGGTGACCCTGTAGCAATCAGCTGAGGCATTACTCCTTGAAAGGTAGAGAATCATACTTAGGGTCCACAAAGTCAGTAATGATACCAACTTCCTCCCTGGTACCTTTTGTCACCCAAGCAGTCATATCAAACTACACGGCAACGATGTTGACAACATGTCGATAGGTTGACTGAGTGGGGTCAACTTACCTGGCTCATTGCAATCACGTTAACTCCCTTTGCTTCATAGTCCTTCGCGACTGCCTGCGAGCCGAGCAAACCACCTTCCTTTGGGAAGGAATTAAAGATCAACACTATCGTGGAACACATGGGATAACCTACTTCAGCAGAGTACCAGTGGAACTCGACGTGCTGAACCGGTCGGAAGTCTGACGTGATCAGCGCACGGTAAGCCTCGAGGATAGTAACCGAGCCAGAACCATCGTCATCAGCACCTGCAGACGTTGAACATTAGACATCGATATGAAAGCGGAGAAACCACACCAGGGGCTGCGAGGAATGGGAAGAAATTGGTACTTTTGGGGCGTGTCAGCATCCTGAAGAAACAAATAAACAGCAATACTCACGAATCCTGGTGTGCACCTACAATGACCACGCCCTCATCCACCGCTGAAGAGCCATTAATTCGAACGACCTGCAAAAATCTTGAGGCACAGAGGATAACAAACTCGGTGAGGTACTGACAATGGTGTTCTGACCCCAAGAATGAGGGAATTCTGAGACGGTAATGAGTCCCTGCAAACCCTCCGGAGCGAATTTGTCAGTGATCTATGGGAAAGCATCAACCACAAGAGAGACATTGGCGTAGGGCATCACTCGCACCTCGACAATCTTCTGGGTCAACCACTTTTGACTCTCTTTGCCCGTCTGGCGGGAGAATAGGTAAACATGAATTCTGGCATATGACGAGCAATACCACTTCACCTGACTTCGATAATCTAACCTTCATTCAGTTCGCATTCTGCAGGAGAGGTGAATGAAATCTCACGGCGGGTCCGAAAACTTGTAAATTTTCGAAGATTCTCTGTAGGTCCATCGGTCGAAAGCTCCTTAATCACTCTTTTCACTGCCTTCGAGGCTTTAGGTTTCGGAAACACTGGAGTGACAGTTGAGTGGATTGTACGCGAAGTCACTAACGCAAGACATACCAACTCGCTGGGTCCTCATGGGGGCGAGCGAGCCGAGATCCTCAGCATCGGTACTAGGAGATTGTGAGTTGTTGCCACGAGTGAAGATGCATGTATGCGTACATATCCATAAAGTTCAGTCCCGCAGCCTTGGCTTGAACCTACGTTTGAATAGAGATGAGAGGTATGCCCTATGATACCAAGGTAGGGATGACCTTCTCCAACTCTGTCATCCAGACAGGCTTAGCGTCTGGTGCCAACTGTACAAGTCGCATTTCTTGGAGGTCCCAATGGAAGTCCTCGGGAGACCCAAGGGACAGAGGATATTCCGGGGCATTACCCACACGCAGCGGGGCGGGAACCGAAGTCACAGATGTAGCGAGAAGAACAAGAGCAAGAAGGGGTCGGGCGAACATCATGGTAGGAAGCAATTAGCCGTGTCGCCGTTGTCCGCAGCTGACCGTGCAACCGAGTGCCGCATTTTGCCGGGACGCGTCCGGGGTAATGCACGTGACTGACGCGCCGTTAGCTGAGCGCGTCAGTGATTGCGGTCGCTGAACACCACAATGTCAGAGACGCTGAATAGCCCTTGGATAGCTAACTATTTGACAAACATTGCGGAGACATACGGTTGCAACCTTTCCAGTGTTCCTGTTCATGTTCAACCTGGGAAGAAAGTGCAACTGACCCAGGTGAGTCAGCGCAGTGGAGCTGAGTCCAATGATCCCGGCCTAACATTGATTGCTTCAGTTCATCACTTTCCGCCAATTCACCGAAAATGACTGTATATGGGCTTACGTATCTGATAAGCACCAGCGGATACCTGTGCGGTTTTCGCAGTCCGCAATTCAGGAATATGAAAAAGTCAAGTTCGTATTGCTTCCCTATTCTTACCGCATGGACCAACATGGCCTACTGAAGCCAGCCGAATGGTCAAGGAACTCGGCTCACGCAGCAGAAATGCGCTATCGCAACAATTAAGTCTTTCAAGCCCATTTTTCAACGCATTCCTACTGGGCAAGTTGGGAAAATGACCGTCCTAGAAACTCTTGCTCTTAACGTAGACTATGTCAAGATTGTCGGTGGTGCGGGCGAATCCGTGTTCGGATCTCCTCAAGCTTTGGAATTTCACAACGATCTTAACGAATGGGTGGTGGGCCTTCGTGCTGGTGATGGCAGTGGGTGCGTCCCAGATGTTTCAACATCGCAAGGAAGGAATAACGTCGTGCAGAAATGTATTGAAGTTAAGGAAAGAAAGGAAACTGGCCCAAGAGCGGAGTGAGAGCTCCGTGACAGAGACGCTTGCTGTTCGCGAGCAATCTGGCCATGCGTTCGGGCAATCCGTGCCGTCGGATCGCAAAGAGTTAGCAGTGCAGGACGACTGGCGAGAAGTTTGTCTCCTTTCCACTCTGTAATTTCGTCGCTGACCCGCTGTATATTCGTTAAGTCCATCGCAAAGAAGCCCTTGCGGTTTTACAGACGTCCGACAGGAAACGGTGTAACAGGTATTGCACTTCGGAAATGGTAAGTTTCATCACTAACCAACATTTCAGCTTCTACGCCGAAAACTGCTGGACTGAACCATAAAAATGGTAGTCTTTCCCTCCCTGCGAGGCGAAATTTCCAGTCAGGTATGGACCCGAGTACTTTTGGCTATCACAGGGATGAATGCGGATGCAGGAAAAGGTGCACTGGACCTGGATAGCTCTCCAGTCGTCACCCGGGCCACCGAAAATGGTAGTCCCGTTCAATAGGGCGGCAAACTACACCATCCGAGTGGGCCCCGAGTCCGGAAGGATCCCAGATTCACCTCCCAATAAATCGCAAAGCTACGATAGAGTTGCCACCAACACCGCCAATATTCACCCCAGAACAGAGCCAGGATGTACCCAGACCATCATCGCGGATGACAGCGACAGCCAACCATAGTCTTCAGGCAATCCCTACAATCGCTCAACAAACAGGTTCTAATGGTCCTGAAATGGCTTCTCAAGCCCAGATGAACCACCGAAGCCTGCCACTCCCTTCTTCCAGTGTTGCGTCTTCCTCTGCTTTAGTCACTACAAATCTACAAAGCAGGGCAGCACCCCTTCCTCTAGAATCAGGTGTGCCTCATGCGCGTAGGGTCCCCCACCTTCGGTAAAGAATACCAAAGAGGCACGCGGTGAGGTACTTGTTCCAGGCTCAGATCCAGGAAGTTCGGGCATCCAGTCTTCGTACAATGAAAACAGTTCGGGTCAGCGACGAGCAATGATGGTGGCCGGTCCGGAATGTACCAACAACAAACGCGACGAACACAGTTCAGTACTCGAACCCAGCCAGGTGGCCAACGGGAACCGACTGGATGTTCCAACTCGCAAGGCCTTAAATGGTTCCTACCGGAACCACCTCCATGACAATGGCGTCCGGACCCAGACCGGAGGTGGTGACGAGAAAGGAGTCAAAGTAGAGCCAGGCCTCTCAAGTCCTAAGCTATCGTACGAACCACTACCACCGTCGAGCCCTCCTATTCACTCGCGGAGTCCCAGCTGGCACGACGACACGCTCTCGGTGGAAGATATGATTGCTATAGACGAGAACCCAACACAGGCGACAACCTCGCTTCTACCGACATCAACCAATAAGAGAACCAGGCCTTTATCCCCGTCTCCAGCACCGAGCAAACGGCCAAGGCTCATGTCGCGAGAGCCTGTTAGCTCCAGTCACCAAGTCTACGGTGCCACACCTCGAAAGGTCTTCGACCCAGAATTACTTGGGGTTGGGATTGAGGTAGATCTCACTGAGTTTGATGACAATCCACCGCCTTATCCATGGGGGAAGGGGATGTCCGAACTCAATCTCAGACAACCAGGTCAACCTTTTCTGATAACAAAATCTAAACTTGCGGACATATGGAAGAGTATTTTCAAATCTCGAGGGCGGTGCGAGGAATAAGCTGTTGGGGAATGATTTAGCGGAAGCATTTCCTGGACTATATGTTATACATTATCTCATGTGGTACGATATATACTATCTGTTCTTTAATCCTATTGTCAAGAACATTCATAGCTTGCCCCGGTGACGCCTGAAACTTTCCGCGACGCCTACGCCTGATTGAATATCCTTGAGACATCGCGCGTCCACTTCCCGTCCTTGAGAAGCTACCTTCAAAACGTCCTTCTCCAATAGCTTGGGAATGCACACAACACCGTCGTCATCCGCAAGCAGAAGATCACCAGGGTTAACCGTGACCGCAGGCAGCCCGCCGTGGTGCTGCGAATCGACGTTGACCGTGACGGGGACTTGCACCTCAGCGACACGGGTGAACGGGGCCTGGCCCACGGTCGATGCCCCACGAGCAAACACCGTGAAACCAGCGGCGCGATGCTCGGCGGCGTCGCGCACGCGACCGGACACCACAGCGCCGAGAACACCGCGCGCTTGTGCGCCGGCAGTCATCAGGCCGCCCCAGACGGCATTCTGCGCACCTTTTCCGGATGGACAACGAGCGTTACAGGGGTCGGTTGGGTGTGGTGTGAGTTGATATGGGCGGATCCGTACCTGGTGGTGCAGAGACGAACGCGATGCTGCCCTCCGGAGCGAGATCGACAAAGTGGCGCCCTCCTTGTAGGTTCTTGGGCGCGTCGCGCTCAGATGCGAGCACGATGCGGACGGTGTAGGCGGGCCCGCAGAGGCGCGTGCCCGCGCTGTCCTCCGGGCCAGTGTGAGGAGGAGAGATCTGATGGAGGTCCGGGATGTGACCACCGTGGGGCACGCCGAGCTTTAGGAGGGCGTCGGAAACCTCGCACGTTGAGAAATCGGATTGGGCGAGTGTGAGAGACATGGCGGCGGTTGAGGCTTAACGCTTAACGGGGATGCACGCTATGAGGAGACTCACTGCTGCTGTGCGTGCGCGTGCTGACGTGATCGCGTGATCCACAAACTAGGTGTGGGCGGGGCGCGCGTATACACCCAACCATTACTGTATTAAATCTACATACGAAGAACGATTGCTTTTAAATATTAACGTTAGTAACTGGAAAAGCTGGGTATCAAGCTATATCAAGCCTCAACCAAACACGACCCATTCAGATGACATAGCTACAGATGTGACTGTTCTTAGTTCGATCTCGCAACTAAGAGGAGAAGCTCACCGAAAGAGTGGATTCTTGTCTCCCAGTTCACAATCCTTATCTTCCATACTCTCGTCGATGCCCTCACGGAGGCACAATTCCTCCTTCTCCTTGTTCAGGGCTCTGTACTTCCACATCAAGATACAGGTGCCTATCACACTATCCGGCATGCGAATCAATCCTGAGTTCTCTCTCCAGTAGACGCACAAGTACGTACGTGACACCGAGACAACCCATGGCGGTGCCATGGCCCTTGTGGAAACGTGGTGGCTGGTAGTATATGTATGAGGAACAGATACTGCACCCTAATGTCACGATCAGGCTATCGAAGATGGAGGACTTGAGACGTACCCTCCAAGATTTCCGAGTCCAACAATCATGGCAATAACAACACCCCTCTTTAATTCTCCGCCTGCGTTCCCCCCAGCCCAGGCAAGGAGAACAGCACTCGTGGGGAACACGCCAGAGGCGGAGATGACAGCGGCAGCATAACCAGGCCCGGGTTTGCTCGTCGTGTAGGCAACAATATACCCGACCATCGAAACCATGGCTCCGAGCACAACGAAGGGGCCGCGCAAATGCAACCTGTCAGAGCAGACAGCAACGATGATCGTAAAGATGCCACCGCATACGAAAGGCGGCACTGTCAGAAGTTGGGCTCCTGCTGCAGAGAAACCTAAATCATGAATGATAGTAGGTAGAAATAGAGCAATAGAGTAGATCGGAATCAAAGTGCTGTGGGTATGATGATCAGATCAGGAATATCAGTAGAACGGTGGAAACAACTAACCCCGTAAAGACAATCATCTGGATGTAAGTCTTCCAATCAGCTAAGGCTTGCCAAACAAACTTCATGCTAAAGCGTCTCGACTGGCCCTTCCAGTCATCATTCAGTGTCTGCATAACACACTGCCGCTCATCCTCTGTTAGAAATGTTGCGGTCTCCGGAGACTGAACGATCATTAGTCCGGATCAACTGAAGGTAGAGCTCAAGCGTACTAACGTCATGCATGAAGAAGTATCCTCCGAATGCTGCTATAATTGTGGCTGAGAAGATGTCAGCACAGTGGCAAGGGCATAAAAAAATTACGAACATACCCAAGCCCTCGATGAGGAACTGCACAAGGAAATGTCAGATAGTCAAGCGACAGACAAAGAGACGAGAACAGACAATCCACTGCCAACCGTGAATACCTGCCCTCCTGTGGATGTGGAATTAGCACAATCTGACATGCTCTGACCAGACACCTTACCCCTCCAAGTGTTCGATTCCAAATGCGAGAATGCCGCCGAACGCTCCAGCAAAGCATGCAGAAGCTGGCAAAATAGCAACCCGTTGGGCTTGCATCTGACGAGGATACCACAACGAAAGGTAGTAAGTCAAGCCCGGGAACAATCCTCCTTCAGCTAGACCGAGAAAGACGCGAGCGCTGCAGAAGATAAACAATTGAAGCAATAATGGGTGGATCGGATCTCTTACATGATGAGACCCGGGTACGAGTTCACCAGGCTCATTAGTGTCATGATCGTGCCCCAGGTGACCATGAGTGTGGGAACTGAAAACACAATTGGAGACGTTGATAATGATATGAAAGGGATACGCACTCCATCTGGACGGTCGAAACAATTTGAGAAAGATGTTCCTACCAACAGTCTTAGGGACACAGCCACTAGGTTGTCAAGCGCGAAAACCATACGATGGCACTTCCACAAAGCAATATGGGATCTGGCGGCCTTGTATCGGTTCAACACTACCATGGGTTCATAATCAAAGTCTTACAAAGAAGACCGCAGTCGCATGGTTGTAGCGTAAACCGACAAGATGAAGATCTTTCGCCATCCCGGCTATCCTCGCATTGCCTGCGTGTCGAAAGGGGTCAGATGTTAGCTATAAGTTTTGCTGCAGCGGAAGGAAATGCTCACCGATGTTGACCCGGTCCCTTTGAATTCGATTCGTTCGAGTCGAGTACACAGGTCGGCGCGGGACGTGAAGCAGGGTATCGATACTCACAGGAAGCACAGAAGGTAGAGTCCCGAGACCAAAGGCAACAGGCGGGTGTCTAGTTTCCGCCAGATGCGCTTCTTCTTCATCTCATCGATACCAGAGCAGGCTTCTTGAGAATTTGCAGACAAAGTGCGCTCGCCCTTGAGCTCTCCTTTAGTGGAATCAGACATGTTTTAGACTGGATGGCTGTGAAAGACGTCGAGAGTGAAGGAGAGAAGCGCCTGAGGGGAGGACTGGCAATTTTTTCCAGTCGTTTAAGTACGAGATATACGACGCCCGAGATTTGATCAGATTATGCCCCTTTTTTTTAGCATCCGTATTTGTATTCAGTGTTTCAACTAGTCTCAGGCTGGACGCGGAGCTCAAAGTACATTGAGAATTAAATTAGACACATGAGCGTCGTGTTGGGAATCGTCACTGTCGGTATGTGGCACAGAATAATAAAGTTTAGCTGGAAGAGAAGCGTAGGGGCGTCGATACTAGATAGAAAGAGCAGTTGTCGTCCCAGCAGTCTACGGATCCATGAGGAGTCTCCTTGAACGCGTGGTGTGCACACGCTAAGTTCTCCAGCAAGAATCCGAACCCACTGGCACGACTGGGTGCCTCGCACAGAGATATCGTCGCCACTGTCGCCGTCGAGAAGAGAATCGTGAATACGAGTTGTCGGGGCGGACGGAAGCGGACCGTACATACAAGGTCCACCAATCAGGACGTGCTCAGGCTCAGCGCTCAGGCCTCAGGCCTCAGGTCCCGCTGGTTTCACACTCAGGAGCCAAATGCCCCACAGCCTAAACCAATTTAAGGGGCGTCATTCAAGGGAGACTATTATTCCGGTGCCTCATCGGCGGAAACAGTCGTTTTGCCTTTCTTGGCGTCTGCTGGACTGCGAAGACTTTATGGAGTACGGAGTACTGTAATTCAGTATTTCCTTTCTGGACTGGATCCAATCCAACAGCCCAGCAACTGACAGCTACAGTATGATAGACGTAAAGAAAGGAGGGACGAACTACGGCTTTACGTACTTGTGAAGTGAGTGCAAATGTGAATTGTGAATCGCGCCCCACAGCACATGGGCCAAACGGGCACTGAGTTTTAAGACGATGGAGAGATATATGCACGACCTCCCCACGGTAATGTCCGTCAGTTGGACGTGTCCATTCAGCAAGGCATCCAAGGATCTACCAAAAGCGCGCACGCATTGCTAAAATATGATTTACAAACCGCCCTATCTTACCGGCACGTCAATCACTCAGATGACGTAGCTGTGAATCAATTCTTAGTATGCACGGGTCTACAAGGCAGGAGAAAGAGGCTCACCGGAAGAGGGGGCTCTGATCCGCCAAATCACGGTACTTACTGTGCATGCTCTCATCAATGCCCTCGCGAGCGCACAGCTCCTCCTTCTCCTCATTAAGCCTTCTGTACTTCCACATCAGGATGGAGCTGCACACGATGCTACATACCAAGTGGATGACTTCCAAGTTTTCCCTCTTAAACATAGGAAAGTACTCACGTCATACCGAGGCAGCCTATGTTGGTTCCGTGGCCCTTAAAAAAACGCGGTGGTTGGTAATATATGAACGAGGAACAGATGCTGCGCCATCATGCATCATGTCACGATCCCGTGTAGGTCAAAGATCCAGGAGCAGGCACATACCCTCCGAGGTTTCCAGTCCCAAGGACCATAGCGAGGACAACCCCCCTCTTCATATCTCCGCCGGAGTTCCCTCCTACCCAGGCCAATATAACAGCAGTGGTGGGGTACACGCCAGAGGCAGCGATGATGGCGGCAGCATAACCAGGCCCAGGTTTGCTCGTCGTGTAAGCAACAATGTACCCAATCATGGAAATCGCGGCTCCAAGGATAACAAACGGTCCCCGCAGGTTCATCTTGTCAGAGTATATGCCGAAGAGAATTGTTGTAATGCAACCACACACGAAAGGCGGGACCGATAGAAGCTGAGCCCTCGCAGCAGAGTAGCCGAGGTTATGGATAATAGTAGGGGTGAAGAGGGCGACGGAATAGATAGGAATGATGATGCTATGCACATGATGAATTAGGCGGGCCATCAAACTGACTCAGCTACACAAATGACCCACCCCATCACATTCATGACATGCAGGTAGGTCTTCCAATCGGCTAGGCCCTGCCAAACGAATTTCGTACTGAAGTGGGTTGCCTGGTCATTCGAATCTTCTCTCAGTGTCTGGATAATAAATTGTCGCTCGTCTTCCGAGAGGAACTTGGCCGTCTCTGGATACTGAGAGGCTGTTAGTAAACGAGCATGTAGAATAGATGAATGAATACAAACGTCATGCATGAGGAAATACGCTACGAACGCTATGACAACGGTCGCTGGTAGATGTCAGCGCACTTGTGCCACGCCGTCAAGGAATGCCAACGTAACTTACCTAGGCCTTCGATGAGGAACTACATGGAGTAAGTTCAGAATTTAAGCCACGACGAAGAAACAAAGGACTGACGATCCACTGCCAGCCGTGGCGACCAGCCTTCCTGTAAATATAGAAATCAGTGAATAGTGGTACCTTCTGACCGCGGTATCTTACCCGTCCAAATGTTCAATCCCATACGCGAGAATGCCGCCAAAAGCTCCGGCAACAGTAGCAGCGGAGAAGAAAATGGCGAAGCGTTTTGCTTGCATCTGGCGAGGATACCAGAGTGAAATATAATACGCCACGCCGGGGAACAGCCCTCCTTCAGCCAGTCCGAGAAACGCGCGAGCGCTGTACACAAGATGAGCGAAGAAATTAGTGGATGAATCAGGTTTCTCACATGACGAGGCCCTGGTAGGTATTCACCAAACCCATAAGTGTCATGATTGTTCCCCAGACTACCATCATTGTAGGAACTGAAGATATGACATAAGGGATGTTCGTGTCTGAAAAGAAAAGAGAGACGGACTCCATCGCGAAGGTCTAAATAGCTTGAGAATGATGTTCCTTCCCGCAAGTCCTTAGTACAGCCACCAGAAGGTGAAATGCGGACGTACGAAGGTACCTCCACGAAGCAATACGTTATCTGATGGTACGACGTCGTCACATGAAATATGCATCGAACTAGAGATCAAGGTCTTACAAAAAAGACTGCAGCTGCGGTGTTGTAGCGAAGACCACCGAGGTGAAGGTCGTTCGTCATTCCCGCTATCCTTGCATTGCCTGTTCGGAAGAGTATGAGTATGTCTCGAAGTTCCACCTGTTACTGTAAACGCGTACCGATATTGCTCCGATCCCTTTAGAGTTCAAGTATACAGGTGAATGGTGGGCGGAAAGCACATAGATTCGCCACTCACAGGAAAGACAAGAGATAAAGCAGGGTGACAAGGGGAAGGATGTGAATATCTAAAGTCCACCAGATGTGTCTCTTCTTGACATTTTTGACGTTCAAGCCATCTTCCTCTTGAGAGTCTGTGACCAAACCGCGCGTAATTTTGAGCTCTTTATCATCGGCGGTGGACATTATTGGACACGCGGTGGAGTGAAGAGCGGGGAAAGGGCAATGCTGAAGGGTGTCCACGGTGCACGACTCCAAGGTTAAATATGGGCCCCGCGGGGTAAGCAAGTTCCCTCGATTCGTTGCTACCTTGATGTGTCAGGCGCTTCGAGAGATGGAAGCATTATGAAGCAGTTAGCCTCCGCAGAGTAACCTCAGATGCGCCTGCCGAGATCATGAAACGGTTTGAAGAGCGGATGAGACCCAGCAGGTTTCCGTACAGTGTTTAACGTATAGCAGATTTCGTGGCCTGCACGCGTGCGCACTGTATTAGTTCTATAAATACTACGCGTTTGGGGGCCAATGCTAATGCCTAGCGCTATTTGGGCTTACTGCGGCCACCGAATAGCCCGTTTTGGAAAGAACTGTACGAAGACGCCACCAGGGAACTCCATAGCGATGGAAGAAATGCGACCCCGACATGTATTTAGCCGGTACAACCGACGGCGATGTAACGTCGTCCTTGAAACGCTGAAAAGTTGCACGAGTGTCAACCAATGATAGCCAGTCAAAGTATCCCACAGAACCCGGCGGCACTAACGACACGACCGGTAGGGACGGCGCAGGAATGGGATAATAGGGATTTGCTTGAGCGAGACTGCTTTGAGATAGCGCGAGTTGATTGTCGAAGTTTCACTTTTAGGGCGCTCGGATGTCGCTCGAGAAGGCGGTGAGTAGGAAGCCTTCGGCTATTTCCGAGCCACGCTCATGCCTCCGCCGCTCGCTCGCTCGACGAGTTCACCGTCTTCGTCGTTGGCGCCAATTCGAAAGCGCCATTTATACCGTCATATCCTCTCTTCCAAGGCCGAAATCAATTCTTCCTGTCCAATCCCGTACTCTCTTCATGTCCTTTTTTGGTGCCAAGTCATGGCGCCTTGCTGATCACATATGCAAGGCAGATGAACCTCCGCTCCTTATCTTTGGTTGTCGCGCCATCCCTCCTCCGCTCTCATGTGACGTCTCTCATCTTCTCTTCTCGTGGCGTTCCCTTAACATCATCACCTTCATGCAGAATTTCGCAGCTTATTCTCACTTCTATTCATTTGCAAGCATACAGTCCGTTGTCGTACATTGGTCCCGAATCATGGGCCCTGGACGCTTTGTAATGTACGACGATGGCCTCTATACACCAGTTACACAGCTTCCGGCTGGGATCTCGCCCAGCAAAGTTCCCAACACGAAATATTGCAACGAACACCGCGATTCTCTATGGTGTCCTCGATGCAATCCCATGAGCTTCCAGAACACCAGCTTGACATTCGGCCCCTGCAGGGATACGGACATCTCGATGTTGTCTGGGGTAAGAACGTCCATGTGCAGGTGATTCCGCACCTCGTCGGCATGAAGGATCATTGTGAGAAGCCAGAAATGACAAGGAGCAATGCAGATGGGCTAGGGTCTAAGGTTAGTCTACGCCCAGATGAAGTATTTGGTGGCGGGCTGGTCGATGGCCGAGGTTTGCGGCAATCAGGCTACGGACACCGAGTTACTCGGATGTTGCAATAATTTGTATGTTTATAAGAGCCATGCATGGTGTAATGTCAAAAATTCCCTCCATCTAGCGACCAGTGACAGATACCCAACGCTCTTTACGTCCTTCTTAACCCTACTTTCTTTGACTTCGGGTAGCCCAGCCACCCACGTTTTGGACCATGTCATTTCCGCCTTCGTTATCGACGCGACACGAGACGCGTCGGTCACGGTCTCGCCTCAAGATGGGACTGAAAATTGTCAAGACTTCGACCTACCATCGTCTTTCCCGCCTCTCCATCATTCCTTTCACTTGCCACGTCTCGACAAGATAGCAATTCGAGCACCACCTCGACCAAGCCATCCCGACGCTCGCTTGCCCAGCTTCCCGATTCTCTCCCGCCCTTCGACTAATTCTTGTCAAACGCGTTCGGCATACCCCTACGTCGCTCCCTTTCACATTATTTTTACTGTACTAACCTTGTTCGTTGAGCCCGGCCTTATCCTGCGCCGCTCGCCATACAACGAAGGACCCTTTGCTTTCTCGACGATCGTCTACCTTCCTCCTGCGTTACATTCGGTCCTTTAGGACCACCGGTAGGTAGGGATACATGCATATAAGGCTGATCTGCGGTACGTCAAGTATAGAACAGTACAGGGAATTGGTCCCTCTCTACTTTCGCCCACGTAAATCTCCTTCCTCCCTCTCTTCATCGTTCTCCACCCCTTCCCTCTGTCCCTCTGGATTTTATTTTTTTATCTTCTCTCGATATCTCTTAGGCTCAATCCTCGTCGGCCCTTTCCCTCCAACTCGCTCGCGCACCCTCTCGGCACGATACAATGGGCTCAGATATCCTTAAGTTGCGTATATTGAGCGAAGGGCTGTCGAGGCGTGCCCTGTAGTATGGTCGCTTGTCCGCCCATTCGATGGCACCTATCATGTTCGATCTGCGCGTTGTATTCAGCGTATGCTCATTGCATAGGGTATCCAGTAATTTACTAATTTGTCGATGTGTGCCAGATCATACCTTTCAATGTGCTCCAGCGAATCATCCGGGGCACTTCAATGAATATACTACAGTCAGGGCCAGGGCCTTCGTGGGGTTCAGATGACGGCATTAATTGACCACAAGCGCACGCACCCGCGATGTGCTGGCATCCTCTCTGCTGTTTTTCTCTTCCGCGTTACAGTGCAGCGCGGGCTGCGGTAGGCCGCGGCGGGCGTGTCGTCCGATCAGTCTTCCCCTACCCGAGGTGGTTAGGCATAGACCGCGAATTCTTCGTTGGATACGTAGAATTCGAGCTGCCGATCATTTGAACCCAATCTCATCCTGTCTTCAGTCATTCCCCTAACTGTCGTTGCCTTCTTGCGGAACAAGAAGTCTCGTTGCTCTCAAGACTCGGATATTACACGTTGCATCAGAACTCTTCGAACGGCGCAGGAGACCCGAATTGTCGCTCAGCCGATGTACATTCAATCAGGGTTAGCACCGACGATGACGGACGGACGTCGGACCTTACCTCGCAGAGGTCGCGGCGGCCATCCTTCCTTTCGTTGGTTGGAACCATCTTGCCAGTTTCGGAAATCCTTACCCGGCCTGCTCCCGTGTCGTGTTTTCCGCGTCCGTCCCCTCGAACTTACCCAGCATTTCTCGGAGTAGACCGGTCATTTTAGCACCTTCCGCTCAAAATACCCGAGATTCGACCTTTGCAGAAGCTGAGGTTGCTTCGGGAACCCCACGAGATATCTATCACTCTCACAATCGAGACCAACTTTTTGGGGGCGGGTAACCAGAGCACATCAAGCTAGTTCGCCTGAAGAGCGTAGGGTGTATCGACTTGAGCCCAACCCTATACGGACAGAACATACTGCATTGCAAGGCGCAACGTCTCTGGGCAAGCATGCAATCCGTGCTGAAGTGAGCAACGGCGACCAACTTGAAGATACAGCAGTTTAAGTGCCAAGAACCTTCCTTCCTTGTTCTCAAAACGTTAGTGACCCAGAGCACACAGTGCATCCGGATCTACTGTCCGTCAGATCTACGTCAGAGCCGGGCTGATAGAACGCATACGCGCTCTAGCTCAACAGGGACGAACTACGCCTTTACGTAGATAGGTTTGTGAAGTGAGTACGAATGTGAATGTGAATTGTGAATCGTGCCCCACACCACATGGGCCAAACGGGCGCTGAATCTCGAGACGATGGAGGGATATATGCACGACCTTCCCACAGGTAATGTTCATCGTTCATCAGTTGGACGTGTCGGCAGGTGTCCATTCAGAAAAGCAGTTCCGGGCATCCGAAGATCTACCAAAAGGCGCACACGCATTGCTAAAACATGATTTACAAACCGCTCTACTCTTACAGGCACGTCAATCACTCAGATGACGTAGCTGTGAATCAATTCTTAGTATGCACGGGTCTACAAGACAGGAGAGGAGAGGCTCACCGGAAGAGGGGGCTCTGATCCGCCAAATCACGGTACTTACTGTGCATGCTCTCATCAATGCCCTCGCGAGCGCACAGCTCCTCCTTCTCCTCATTAAGCCTTCTGTACTTCCACATCAGGATGGAGGTGCACACAATGCTACATACCAAGCGGATGACTTCAAAAAAATTTCCCTCTCAAGCTGATAAAAAGTACTCACATCATACCAAGGCAGCCTATGTTGGTTCCGTGGCCCTTGAAAAAACGCGGTGGCTGGTAATATATGAACGAGGAACAGATGCTGCGCCATCATGCATCACGTCACGATCCCGTGTAGCTCAAAGATCCAGGAGCGGGCACATACCCTCCGAGGGTTCCCATCCCAATGGTCATAGCGAGGACAACCCCCCTCTTCATATCTCCGCCGGAGTTCCCCGCTGTCCAGGCCAACATAACAGCAATGACGGGGAACACGCCAGAGGCAGCGAGGACAGCGGCAACGTAACCAGGCCCAGGTTTGCTCGTCGTGTAAGCAACAATGTACCCAATCATGGAAATCGTGGCTCCAAGAATAATAAACGGTCCCCGCAGGTTCATCTTGTCAGAGTATACGCCGATGAGAATTGTTGTAATGCAACCGCACACGAAAGGTGGGACTGATAGAAGCTGGGCCCTCGCAGCAGAGTAGCCTAGGTTATGTATAATAGTAGGAGTGAAGAGGGCGATGGAATAGAGAGGGATGGTGATGCTATGCATATGATGAATTAGGCGGGCCATCAAACTGACTCAGCTACACAAATGACCCACCCTATCACATTCATGGCAAGCAGGTAGGTCTTCCAATCGACTAGGCCCTGCCAAACGAATTTCATACTGAAGTGGGTTGCCTGGTCATTCGAATCTTCTCTCAGTGTCTGGATAATAAATTGTCGCTCGTCTTCCGAGAGGAACTTGGCCGTCTCTGGATACTGAGAGGCTGTTAGTAAACGAGCATGTAGAATATATGAATACGAACGTCATGCATGAGGAAATACGCTGCGAACGCTATGACAACAGTCGCTGGTAGACGTCAGCGCAGTTGACACTTGTGCCACGCCATCAAGGAATCCCAACGCACCTAAGCCTTCGATAAGGAACTACACGGAGTAAGTTCAGAATTTAAGCCACGACGAAGGAACAAAGGACTGACGATCCACTGCCAGCTGTGGCGACCAGCCTTCCTGTAAATATCGCAATCAGTGAATAGTGGTACCTTCTGAGTGACCACGGTATCTTACCCATCTAAATGTTCAATCCCATACGCGAGAATGCCGCCAAACGCTCCGGCAACAGTAGCAGCGGACAAAAAGATGGCGAAGCGTTTTGCTTGCATCTGACGAGGATACCAGAGTGAAATATAGTACGCCACGCCGGGGAATAGTCCTCCTTCAGCCAGTCCGAGAAACACGCGAGCGCTGTGCATAAAATGAGCGAAGAAATTAGTGGATGGATCAGGTTTCTCACACGACGAGGCCGTGGTAGGTATTCACCAAACCCATAAGTGTCATGATTGTTCCCCAGACTACCATGATTGTAGGAACTGAAGATATGACATAAGCATAAGAGATGTTCGTGTCTGAAAGGAGACAGAGAGACGGACTCCATCGTGAAGGTCTATATAGCTTGAGAATGATGTTCCTTCCCGAAAGTCCTTAGTACAGCCAACAGAAGGTGAAATGCGGACGTACGAAGGTACCTCCACGAAGCAATACGTTATCTGATGGTACGACGTTGTCACATGAAATATGCGTCGAACTAGAGATCAAGGTCTTACAAAAAAGACTGCAGCTGCGATGTTGTAGCGAAGACCACCGAGATGAAGGTCGTTCGTCATTCCCGCTATCCTTGCATTGCCTATTCGGAAGAGTATGAGTATGTCTCGAAGTTCCACCTGTTACTGTAAACGCGTACCGATATTGCTCCGATCCCTTTAGAGTTCAAGTATACAGGTGAATGGTGGGCGAAAGCACATAGATTCGCCGCTCACAGGAAAGACAAGAGATAAAGCAGGGTGACAAGGGGAAGGATGTGAATATCTAAAGTCCACCAGATGTGTCTCTTCTTGACATTTTTGACGTTCAAGCCATCTTCCTCTTGAGAGTCTATGACCAAACTGCGCCCAATTACGAGCTCTTTAGTATCGGCGGTGGACATTATTGGACACGCGGTGGAGTGAAGAGTGGAGAAAGGAAAGGCTGATAGGTGTCCACAGTGCACGACTCCAAGGTTAAATATGGCCCCGCGGGTAAGCAAAATGCCCTCGATCGTCACTACCTTAATTCACCAGCCTGAGGGCTTCGAGAGGTGAAAGCGTTATGAAGCAGTGGCTCGATCCCTAGAGTAACCTCTGATGCGCCTGCCGAGATGACACAGTAGCGAATGCCCTCGGATCATTACAGCCTCAATTGCAGGCGCTTCGAGAGATGGAAGCGTTGTGAAGCAGTGCCTCGATCCCTAGCCACCGTAGGGTAACCTCCAATGCGCCTGCCGAGTCATGACACAGTAGCAAACGCCTCGGATCGTTATCAGTCGCTTCGAGAGATGGAGCGTTATTAAGCAGTTAGCCTCCGCAGATGACCTCAGTGCGCCTGCCGAGAATATGACACGGTTTGAAGAGCGGATGCTGATGAGACCAGCAGGTTTCCGTACAGTGTTTAACGTATGGCAAATCTCGTGGCCCGCACGCGCGCACTGTACCAGTTCTATAAATGCTACGCGTTTGGGGGGCTAATGCCTTGCGCTATTGGAGCTTACTGAGGCCACCGAATAGCCCGCTTTGGAAAGAACTGTACGGAGACGCTACCAGGGAACTCCATAGCAATCGGGCATCGGGCACCGGGCATCGGCATAGAGTGGTACGGACCATGAGTGATGAGATGAGACTGCGCTCGGATGTCGGCTAACAGCACTAACCAGTGGCGGCGGTGGTCGTGAACCGAACTCAACTCGGGCTCGGGTTGAGCTCGGGGTTGTGTGGGAAACTTTCGGCCATTTCCGAGCCAAGGAAGAACGTTCGGCCAGCCGGAGTTCAGCGACCGGAGAACGCTCGCCAATCTCGTGCTGGCACTCCGCTTTCTTTCTTTACATTGATCATTGATGAGATCTCCCGAAGGGTCTCGGCAAGGTCTTCACGACGTTCACATAATGGAAATGTCGAGTGATCCACAGGCATCCCAAGAAGCCGCAAGTCTTGTACTACGGCTCGCTGGTCCTTCAGCAACCAAAGCCGGGTAGGTCCGCACGCGTCCCAGCCCGAACTACACTCCCCCAGGCTCATGAAGCATGTATCGCCAGCCTCTCGACTGAGCAGACAGAAATAAACCGCATAATTGCAGATGCATCCAAGGGTTCCAAATTCTATGAGGTTCATCCAGTGGCCCCTGCAAGGGTGCCGACCACTTACAAGCCGCGTTTTCAATCTACAGAACGAAAAGCGGAAAGACAAGGAAGTCACCGCTCGTATAGAGCGTATTTTTAAGCTTCGTGATCAGGCCATGAAAGGCGTCGACGTTGGTGCGCGCACAACATTCATCTATGCCTTCGGCTGGGGATGAACCCTTCTCGTTTAGCCAAGGTGGAGCAGAGGGTCGATCATCTCGTGCGCATCTGTGATCACACGGGCATTAATGGTCTGAGTGCGACTTCTGCCAGCTAGAAGTAATCGAACGAGAGCGAGATCTGACGCAATTCATCGTTCACCTCGACATGGACGCGTTCTACGCTAATGTGGAACTACTCGATAATCCTAGCTTAGCAGGAAAGGCATTTGGCGTGCGCCTCCATCTTCTCCATGGCACCTAAATGTTCCAATCATCACTACAGGTAGGCCATGGTGTGTTAAGTACTGCATCCTATGAGGCTCGAAAGTACGGCGTACGTTCTGGGATGCCCGGTAAGATCTGTGCGGCTCACAGTGCGGTCAGTACTAATTTTGCGAAGGCTACATCGCGCGGAAGCTCTGTCCCGACCTCATTTTTGTCGAACTTCATATGTCGCGTTATAGCGAGGTGTCCAAACGCATCATGACCATTTTCAGGCAATACGACACAAACATGCTTGCCGCAAGCGTCGACGAAGCATACCTAAAGCAAGTCTCCGCCGTGACGGATGAGAGGGAGCGCTTCTGACGACTTGATATTCCATCGTAGTATCACAGAGTATTGCGTGCAGCACAATTTAGATCCGGACGAGTGTGTGCGGAGGATGCGCCAGCGGGTTTTTGATGAGACCAAGCTGACTGTGAGCGCGGGTATTGCAGCCAACAAGGTGGCCTCTACCGCTTTCGTACGAGTTCGCTGATTCCCATCGCCGCCTTCTAGATGTTAGCCAAGGCCAGTACTCTTCTGTTTGTCGGTTGCGCCCCAATCTTACTTTGCACGCTCTGTGAACCTAGATTTGTTCTGACAAAGTAGGAACTTGAGTTCACTGGTCAGCGGCAGCTTCTGATACAAGCTTATCCTTTGTTTTAGAATAAGCCGAACGGGCAGTTTCGTCTTTCTCACACTTCGGAAGCGATTAAGGACTTTATGCATGACCTTCCCATTCGAAAGATTCCTGGCATCGGTCGGGTCAGCGAGCGCTTGCTGGACTCTATCGGGGTTAAGGTCCGTTGCGCCTCTCCTTATAGTACAGTAATTTCGCCCATGCAGCCCGTTCTGTGCGTTTTAGACATGTGGCGACATCTACGAGTGCCGCGGTGTGCTATCGTTGCTTGATAAGCAATTGGCTTGCACTCGATGCTTCGAGTATACTTGGGCATCGCATCAAACGTCGTTCAACCGTGGGCGCGGGAAGAGAAGAAAAGCATAGGCTCAGAGAGGTCTCCGGTACTCGCGCACATAATGACGCTCACTGACACCCGACCAGAACATTCAAGGCCACTTCAGAGAAGGAAAAAATCTTGCAGAAGCTCGAGGACATCGCTGCCGAACTCGAAGATGACATGGAGAGCTCTGGATGGACGGGCAGGACTGTTACGTTGAAGTACAAGCTCGATACGTACGAAGTGTTCACACGAGCCAAATCGTTCAATCGCTGGATCAAAACGAAGGCTGAGCTCTTCGAGGCTGGGAAGGAGCTCCTTCAATCCGAATGGCCGCTCTGCCTTCGTCTGATCGGACTCCGTGTCACCAAGCTCAAGGACCTCCGGAAGAAAGACGATGGCATCACAAGGGTACGGCGGTCGCTCTCTCTCAGCACATACGGACATGGCTGACGCGACGTTTCTTGAAGTTCCTCGAGCCGCTTCCCGACTCTCCGTCGAAAAAAAGTCGTGCTTACGACAGTGACGGTCAAGACTCCGATGTTGAGTACCTAGAACACGATCTAGCGGATGACCTGGACCCCGACGCATCGGGAGACGAAGAGCTTCCAACAGCGGAGTCGGAGCCTCGCGCTTCGACGAGCGGCGGACATCGTCGACCAGCATTTGCACCTCCCGCAATAGAAATGCCATCCCCGTCCCGTCCGTCAAAATCGTCAGGACCACACGGCCCGGCGCCGTCGGGCTCTGCGCGAGTAGCGGTCTCGGGGTGGCAGGGTGCGGTCTCTCGGGAGCAGAGAGGCGACGAACGCGCCGACCCAAAAGTACCGTCAGACCCGGCCAGCGCGCCACCAGAATCGACGCCCGCCGCCGCTACTGTGAGTGAGTGCCCGCTGTGTGCGCGGCGGTTCACAGACAACGACGAGCTCAATGCGCACGTCGATTGGTGTCTGAGTCGAGAGGCCATCCGTTCTGCGCAGGTCGAGGGTGACGGTGACGGGAGCGAGCGGAGGAAACCTGAGGCAGGCGCTGAACATCTCAAAGAGTGGTGGAAGGTAGGACCCGTAGACGGCACCGCTGGGAGTCGAAAGCCAAAGCGACGGAAATTGGGGAGTTGAAAGCCACTTCATGCAAGCAAGACACCATATGTTCTGCACTCGGAGCAACGGGTCCAATCGCTTGTTGTCCCATTCGACCTGCGACGACAGGTTCACTGTATGTCCAACAGGTCTAAAGTAGTGTTACTGTAATAAGCACGTACAGCCAAATAGCAAATAGCATTGTAATCAAAACCAACAAGTCCACGTTGAGATAGTACATCATGCGCTCCCCTCAGCCCACCTCACTGACTTCGCGGGCTTCGCGTCTCGCCGGGTGTCCTGCCTCGCTTGGTGCGCAGGCGACGCAGTGGGCGTAGGGCGCTCCTCCTCCCCATCCTCGCTACTATCCTCACCCTCGTCGTCGTCATCACCAACGCCAAACAACTCTTCTCGCTCGTCCCAAACGTCTGCGAGCGCCAAGCTCCCGGAGCGAGCGCGGCCTTTGCCCTTTTTATTCGTATTCTGCGGGAACAACGTGGCCGGTGGCGTGTCGGGCTTGTTATACAGTGGGAGCAGTTGCATGCCAGACTCCTCGTCCTCGTCCGAGTCGAGATTGAGGGACGAGCTGGACGCGGACAGGGGACGGTACAGCCTCGAGATCTGCCGTGATGTTTAATATATCAAGGTGACATGGGTGATCAAGGAAGAACGTACCTCCCGTCTCCGACGGTAGTACCTCTCGAGGTGGTAGGCGATGTATAGGCCGATTCCCGACCCCAGGATATTTGCCTTCTCAGGTGCGGTTAACAACGCAAAGGGGAATGAGATGGGCAACGCACGACGATGTCGCCGAACTGGAAGGTTTTGTACTGGGCACAAGGAAATGTGAGTTCGGAAATAAGGATGAAGGGGAAGGAGATGGACGTACAGGGAGCAGGGATTGCACATATTCGCTTACAATGCCGCCGAGGAAGATACAGACGAAAACGGTGAACATTAGTGGGCAATGGCGCCAGAACCATATACGTCGGTATTCCCTTTGGGTGAAAACGCGGATCATCAGTCATCGGAATAAGGGCGATGATGGTAGACCCTGCTCACTCCTCCACATCAAATATAAAGTAGAAGACTCCGGTCGCAATTCCCAGGCACAAAAAATGCAATAATTTATCGTTCAGTGGAAGTGCGTGGGCGAGGTTCGTAAGGCCCATGAGCGCAAGCGAGAGCATGATGAGGATCGCCAACACGATAAACCACTGTCAAAGTGCTTAGTTTACGAATAGGCACCAGGGAGGGAAGGAAAGCTCACTGGTCGGATGCGCAGGGGTAGGTCATACTTCGGGATCTTGAAGTGGTGAGAACGCATGAGGGCCTTGAAGGCACGACGGCCGTGGCGGCGTGCATCGCTCATCGGGCTCCGTGTCGTCGGGGGGAATAAGCGTGTAGTCGTATCGAGGGGGAGATGAGAAAAGTCGTTGTTGTGCTGTTTCTGCGCCTGACCGGGCAGCGGCAAGCACCGTGATGGAGACGCCGGACACCGCATGAGAAAGACGCGTCTCGTCTTGTCGTCGGTGCATTCGAGTTCGCGCGAATGCACTTGTACAATTTAACTCTCCAGCCCCCCACAGCCTCGCCTCAAGCCATCGTTGGCAATTTTTCTGGTGCAAGGCAGCAGGAGATCATCATTTCTCATGGCACGCGCCTTCAGCTCATCCGCCCCGACGTTCAAACCGGAAAGCTGTCCACGATTATCACGACCGATGTTTTCGGCTCCATCCGCTCCCTAGCTGCCTTTCGGCTCACAGGAGGAACCAAGGGTAAGTAAGCCCTCGTGAATAAGTGCCCTCCCCTCGCTCATTCTCCACGACTTTTCAGACTACGCGATAGTAGGGTCGGATTCTGGTCGCATCGTCATCCTGGATTATGACCCTCGCACCAGCAGTTTCGTCAAGATTCATCAAGAGACTTTTGGAAAGTCCGGCGCACGGAGAATCGTTCCTGGACAACATCTTGCCACCGACCCCAAGGGCCGCGCGGTCATGATTGCCGCGATGGAAAAGTCGAAGCTGGTGTACATCCTAAATCGTGACCCCGCCGCTAACCTCACCATTTCATCCCCCCTGGAAGCACATAGAGCATCCTCTATTGTCCACCATATTGTCGGCGTTGACGTTGGCTTCGAGAACCCGATGTTCGCTGCCCTGGAGGTCGACTACGCAGACGCTGACCAAGACACAACAGGAGAGGTCGCTGCGGATGCTGGAAAGGTGTGTCTGGAGACCGTCTCATCTAAGCAGAGCTATGACAATTTTGATAGCTATTAACCTACTACGAACTGGATCTGGGCCTCAACCACGTTGTACGAAAATGGAGTGAGCCCACGGATCCCAGGGCGAACTTCCTCGTACAAGTGCCGGGCGGTCAACTTGCATCTTCCAGAGCGGTTCGATGGTCCTTCAGGTGTACTCGTGTGCACGGAAGACCACATCATCTATCGAAACGCTGACGCACCTCAACATCGCGTTCCTATTCCTCGGCGGAAGCACCCACTCGGAGATAGCGGGCGTGGGCTTATCATCATTGCGGCAGTCATGCATAAAATGAAGGTGAGTGGGGTGATCTTCCTCCTACGATCTCTAACAAACATTCGCGTAGGGTGCTTTCTTCTTCCTCCTACAAAGTGAGGAGGGCGATTTGTATAAAGTCACCATCGAGCACGACGAAGAGGAAGTCAGGGCAGTCAAAATCAAATATTTTGACACCGTACCCGTCGCGGCTGGCCTGTGCATCCTAAAATCTGGATTTCTTTTTGTTGCATCCGAGTTCGGCAACCAGTGCGTGGTTTTTTTTTCTTTTTTGGTGCTAGTCCATCAATCCACGGGTCAGACAACTATATCAGTTCCAAAAACTTGGAGATGACGATGACGAGAAGGAGTTCAGCTCACGGGACTACACCACATACGGCATGGCACAACCCCAGCACGCCCTTCCTCGAGCCTACTTCCGACCGCGGCCACTCGAGAACTTGGCATTAGCCGACGAGATCGAATCTTTAAATCCAATTCTTGATTCCAAGGTCTTGACTCTACTTCCTAATTCTGACACTCCTCAGATTTTCACTCTCAATGGTCGTGGCTCGCGGAGTATGCTCCGGACGCTACGGCATGGGCTTGAAGTCGAGGAGACTGTGAGTTCTGATCTACCTGGTATTCCCAATGCCGTCTGGACAGTGAAGGTTAGGAGCGACGGTAAGTTTCTTCTATACTCGCGTAACTGAGGGCACGGCCTCACATCTTGACAGAGACCTACGACTCCTATATTATCCTTTCCTTCGTGAACGGTACTCTGGTTCTCACTATTGGTGAGAACATAGAGGAGGTTCAAGATACAGGATTCCTTTCCTCTGCACCCACCCTTGCGGTTCAACAAATTGGAGACGATGGGCTTCTACAAGTTCATCCACAAGGCATTCGGCACGTCCTGGCTGACCGCAGGGTAAACGAATGGCGCGTCCCGTCTGGCAAGACCATCGTTGCCGCTACGACCAACAAGCGGCAGGTCGTCGTGGCTCTGAGTTCTGCAGAACTTGTGTACTTTGAGTTGGATTTAGACGGACAGTTGAATGAATATCAGGACCGGAAAGCAATGGGGAGCACAGTCCTTGCGATGAGCATTGGGGAGGTTCCTGAGGGGCGTCAGAGGACAGCATATCTCGTAAGTACCTTTTCCTGGCCGAGACGTAACTTGACGCTTGTTTGCATAGGCTGTCGGTTGTGAGGATCAGACGGTTCGCATTATCTCGTTGGATCCGGATAGCACACTGGAGACGATCAGTCTGCAAGCGCTGACCTCACCGCCTTCCTCAATCTGTATCGTGGACATGCTTGATGCTGGAATTAACCGGAATCAGCCGACCATGTTTGTCAACATTGGCTTGCAAACTGGCGTTCTTCTCAGAACCGTATTGGATCCAGTGAACGGGCAGCTCACGGACACTCGGACGAGGTGACCGTCTCCCCTGGCGACGTATCTTTGTGTTGACCGTGTCATCCCCTAGGTTTTTGGGCACACGACCCGTCCGCCTCGTTCGCGTGCAAATTAAATCGCAGCCTGCGCTCCTCGCCCTCTCCTCTAGAACATGGCTCAATTATACGCACCAAAATCTCATGCATTTCACCCCGCTCATTTTTGACACTCTCGATTATGCCTGGGGATTTTCTGCAGAACTGTGCCCAGAGGGCCTGATCGGGATTACGGGCCATGTACTTCGGTGAGTTTCATGGTTGGTTGAAACTGCTGCGATTGCAAGATGAAATCAACGGACCGGATAAATCTATGTCGAAATACTTTTCTATTACCAATTGTTCCTACTGAAGCCTCGCTTCACCTCCGTCTTTGTATGCCGTCCTGACACCTCTCCCATGCAGCATTTTTCAGATTGCAAAGCTTGGTGCGAAACTCAAGCAGGACGCACTTCCACTTTCGTACACACCACGCAAATTTACTACCCATCCTGGCAACAACTACTTCTATATAATCGAGTCTGATCACAGGGTACTTGGGGAGGTTGCTGCTGCCAATAAGTTGCAAGAACTGGTAAGCCACTTGTCGTGCTTGGGTTGTCCCTCATATGATATTGACCCGTATGGATCCCAGCGATCACAAAAGAAGACGGTAGATGAGGCAGTCCTCGAACTTCCATTGGAACAGTTTGGTCAACCAAAGGCACCAGCTGGCACCTGGGGCTCGTGTATACGCGTTGTTGATCCTGTCGAGGTGAAGTGCTTGATTTTCTGTTGTCACATACATGTTGACATATGCTCGGATGTACTAGAACAAGACGATTCGAGTTCTACACCTGGATAACAACGAAGCCGCTTTCTCCCTAGCTGTTGTGCCTTTCGAGGCACGAGGCAATGAACTGCACCTCGTTGTGGGAACTGCACAGGACACATTACTATCACCACGATCGTGTACAAGTGGTTTCTTGCGGGTTTACAAGTTCACCGATGAAGGGGCAGATCTGGAACTGCTCCACAAGGTGGATATTTTGGCATGCTAGATCACCCTCGAGTTGCTGGCTCACATCGCGTCATCGAGTAGACTGAGATAGATGATGTCCCCCTTGCTCTTCTCGCTTTCCAAGGTCGATTGGTTGCAGGTGTCGGCAAGGCCCTGAGAATTTATGATATTGGCAAGAAAAAAATGCTGCGCAAGGCAGAGAACAAGGTCTGTTGCGTTGCGCTACCTCGTTTTCGAATCCTTTTGCTTATCCTCATCAGGCTTTTGGGTCGGTCGTTGTTACCCTTAGCACTCAAGGGTCCCGCCTTGTCGTCGGTGACATGCAAGAATCGGTATATTATGCCGTATACAAGGCACCGGAAAATCGGCTGCTCGTTTTCGCAGACGACGGCCAGCCTCGCTGGATCACTTGTTCGACCATGGTCGACTACACGACCGTCGCCGCGGGTGATCGCTTCGGCAATGTCTTTGTCAACAGACTAGATATCAAGGTGTCCGACCAGGTGGACGATGATCCGACGGGGGCGGGCATCCTGCACGAAAAGGGCCTGTTCATGGGCGCGCCGCACAAGACGCAGCTCCTGGCCCACTTCCATATCGGCGACCTCATCACGAGCATCCACAAGGTCGCGATGGTCGCCGGTGGCCGGGAGGTGCTGCTGTACACCGGCCTGCACGGCACGATAGGGGTGCTCGTGCCGCTCGCGTCGAAGGACGACGTCGACTTTATCTCGACGCTCGAACAGCACATCCGCACGGAGCAGACGAGCCTCATAGGCAGAGACCACCTGGCCTGGCGCGGCTATTACGTGCCCGTCAAGTCGGTGGTGGACGGAGACCTGTGCGAGACGTTCGCGAGGCTGCCGCCGGCCAAGCAGAGCGCGATAGCGGGGGAGCTGGACCGGAGCGTCAGCGAAGTTCTGAAAAAGCTGGAGCAGCTGCGCGTGACGGCCAGTGGGTTCTAAGGACGAGGACGAGGACGACCTTTTTCTATTTTGTGCCGTGTATAGGTTATAATATATGAAAAATCGCTGGCTTTCGCTGTTTTTGCTTTCTATGCACGCCCCTACTGCTTCTGTTCTGCTTTGTGATCCAGGTTAACACACCAGCCGGGGTATAAATGCCAGATTTGATTAGCCTCCACCACCCGTTTCTAAAAGAAGTATGTCGGTACAGGACACTATGCGGTTACATGATATAATTAATCGTTAAAGAATCGGTGCCTCTTTCTCGCGTCCCGTATAATCTTCGGGCAGGAATTCAGGAACTCGACGCACTCCACGCTCGCTGTAAGCACAAGCACGCGCGTCCCATTTGTTGGTCAAAAAGACGAAAAAAAAGGCCAGAACGTCAAAAAAAAAGGACATACATTTCGTCTATGGCCACGACCAGGTCGTAGTTGATCTCCTTGCCCACGGCCGAGTCAAACTTGTACGAAGGGTGGGACCGCACAAAGTCTCGGATCCAGGTCGCGGCCGTCTTCAACGAGCCGTTTGCGCGACGTCGGACGAGGTCGAGGTAGCTCGCGATTTTGCGCCGCTCCGAGTCGCTCAGGTCGAGCGTGCCGATGTACGTTTCGACGAGGCCTACGAGTCCCGGGAACGCGTCGCCCTGCACCACCAAAAAAAAAAAAAAAAAAGAGAAGAAAAGAAAAACAGAAAATCAGCGATGGTGGCCGGCAAGCCAGCGGGATCGGACATTTACCCTGCCGTTGATGATCTCGTCCATGGTGTACTCCGCGTATTCCTCCTTCACGCTCCCGGACACGAGGCCCTCGTCTGGAAGTGGCGGCGGGGGGAAGCAGTTCTCCATCATGCGCTGCTTTGGGCGGCCGGCGCTGTGGCTGTTGCCGATGTCGAATCCGTTCGTCACCTTGTTCGTCGATGATGCGACCGAGGACGGGTGAGAAACATCTTCAGGAGTCGCTGCGCCCGAGGTGGCGCGCGATGAGCGGGTGTGAAAACGCCGCGACGGAAGTAGAATTTTGATTGATTGACCGCATCGCGCTGTTGGGCGCGCCGCATGTTCTCGTCAACCTGTATCCCGAGACACCCAAAGTGTCAGGTTCGTGGCGCAATCGCGACAGATGCGACCTACCTTGGAGATGGGAATGTAGAAGTTTATGTTCATGCTCATGATCGCTCGGGAGAGGAGTACGATGAACACCGCAAAGGCGGCATTTTCAAAGTCGGTGATTTGAACTTCCATACTACGAAATTCGACGCGCCAGCCAATGGATGAGTTCGGGGGCGGTGGCTTGAACCTCAAGGTTTGCCAGTTGGTAGATTGGATGTTCTGTCCATGAGCACATTAATACGCGGTCCGATAGATGGCGAACGAAGTAATCAAATGGGACCGGACCTCGAAATGATCGGTACTCTTCGAGTCATCTTGATCAAGGAGCTCAGAGAAGACAACGATAGGATCACGAATAAATAGATGGGCAATATGCTTAGAAAGGAGTTCGTCAATCCCTACAGGCATCTGGTGAGCACTGCGAAGCGAAGAATGAAGGGATTGGCAACTCACCATGCTGGCGCATGCGATCGTAAAGATCCTGGTCGATCGGGAGAGGGTTGTCATTGTACTCGGGACGGTTCATCCAACTCTCGGAGATATACAAATCCACGCTATCATACCGAGATTTAGGAATTCGCATTCGGTTATTTTCAACGGGCTGATTTTAGAAATCGCAGGGTAAGCTCGCCAGCCTGGGAAACGCACAACACAGAACCCGCACCTTTAGTCCTCGCTCCTCCTCAGTGCGGTCATCTACGCTTCCAGCGATAACGTTCCACCTACAATCCACATCCGCGATGTACCCCCGCCACAGTGGGCTTGCGGCCGTCAAAGCCAACTACAAGTAAGCGAAGTCAGAATGGAGATGTAAAAAAAAAGAACGGGGCATGCATACCATGATAGGCCCGATGGGGATAAGAGCGTCATACATCCGACGCGCGTCCTCGATGTTGCAACATTGGAAAGTCAACTGAAGACAGCAACAGCCCATGCCAAAGCCCATCGCATCCATATAAATGTGGTCAATGAGAGCGGCACCATGCCTCGCCTCTAAGGGAGTTGAGAACATGCGTTAGGAAGATGCGGACCTCCATCGCAGGAGTCACGAATCCGGAAAATACAAATAAAAATAGCGCACCTGCATCTTCAGGGAATACATTCCGATGCCACGGGATGGTCGGATCAACGAAAGGCCGTGGGGTGTGCTTATCGATGTAGACCGGAAGGTTGATTGCCACCTTTGACCTGCGCCGTCTCCGGATGTTCGCAGTCAGAGTCCTAGAGCCGAACGGCAAACAAATCGGGGGCGTTGGTAAGCGCGCGCAACAAAAGGCAGACGCGGCAACAGGCGGACAACGCACGGAAAGCGAGCATGGGGTTCGTAATTTGCTCGGGAAGAAACAGGCTGTGGCTGGAGACGGCCTCGACGGGATCGTAGTACGGCACGGTGAACTGACCAGGGACGCCCAGACGAGGGAATGACGTGAGGGTCACGGGAATCTGATCCGGCTTCAGATTCGACCGAATGAGCCGTCGGCTTTGGAGAGAATTTCTCATCAACAAACAATTTTCCTTTGTCATGTGTCATGCAGGGGCAGCCCTGCGACTTACCGTAGACGCATGTTGGACTCTACCAGGAGGAGGTCGCGGACGTTGCCCGTGTATGGCACGCCAGGAGTCGACTCGAGCATGTACCGGCCATATTCTGGGTGGAACACGGGAGGAATGACGCTGCGAGGCCGCAGGCGTAAGGTTCAAAGACATGTGGCGAGTTGCGGAGAAGCGACGATAAGCCAAGGTTCGAACTCACGAAGGGTCCGTCACTGCGTCCATGTCACTCGTCGTGGTCTGCAACTTGGCGAGAACGTCGGTTTGGCAGAGAGAGAGCATGGCGTTCTTGGTGTCGGGATCGAGTTGTATTACCATATACTCAATCTACAGCGGGCAATGAGTTGGCCGTGGGTGGGGTACCAAAGTGACTGCGACGGAGTACCTCGTCTCCCCACAAGAGTTCGTCACCGCATCTGTCCTTGAGGCGGACCCATGTGTTGAGAAATTGAGTGATGCCATGGCTCCGCACATGTTCTGCGAAGTGCCTCGCTTGGTCCCAGGGGAGGGGTGTCCCGAGAGACAGGAGGCCCATGTTATTTGGGGTGATAACGGTTGTGGTCCCGCCGGACCATTATATACCGACCAGTAATGTGATCATCACTAAGCAGTCCTGATATGATTACTACTATCCGTATTATGGTACACTCATCAATGCATTAGCCATTCATCAGCCACTATTCCCGCTTGTAGTCCACTTGAGCAGAATCTTAAGCGCAAGCAAAACGTGCCTTAATGCCCGCGTCCATGCTTCCTCTTGGTTGAATTGCAGTTTTACAGAAGAATCTCCGATCTTGTCTTTGACAATCCTGATGAGATGCCGTCAGCGGGGACTTTCACCATTTCAACAAGTCGACTCACTGATGCGGGAACTCGACACTGGGATCCTGTGACTTGACCCAATCCATGATTTGCTTCAAACAATCCAATACGGCCACCATCGCAATATCGAATCGCCGATTATGCAACAATCGTATAAGATGAAGGTCACCGGATCCATATAGCTCGTACGTGGCCTTGTCGCCGGTGGTCCTTTCTACGCGAGAGAAAGATCCCATGGGGACTAGGCGATAACTATACGGGGACGGACCGTGAGTGACTGCTGACCAGCGCCCGTTTTGGTGAGACAGACTTCTCGAACGTGAAATCCAATTTTCGGGCGATGGTGTATAATAGGAGTAACGTCTGCCCCCATGCCGCATTGATCTCGGCCCATTCAACCTTGTCCGGCATTGTCAGGCATTGGCAGGATGAAACAACATGAGACGCACAGGTACACCAGGAACTCTACCAAGACGAAGGTTGTTGATGGTCCCAAAAACGCCATCATGCCCGATGCAAAAAGCGTCATTGTACACGTTTGTGCGCTCGAGCCGTTCCAGGGTGGCCGAGTCCGCGGCGTATGTCGCGCGCAGCGACGCCAAATGGGAGCTCTGCTCGGCTGACTTGAGTAGGTGGGCGTTGTAAGAACGCCAAAATCTGCATATAGGAAAAGCGTTTTGGGCGCTGACCCGAGGCAAGGGTATAGGCGACGCACTCTTCTTCCTCCTCCTCAAGGGCTTTCTCTTCGAGCTCTAGCGAGCGTAGCTCCTCGGCTAGCTGCTCACGTTCGTGTTCAGCTTCACGCAACTGCTCAATCGCGGACCGTTCGTCCTCCTTTAATCGAGCGATCTTCCGCTGGGCCTCTTGTGGAGTCAAGCCGTCCTTCTCTCTCTCTTTCTCTTTCTTGGCCTCCCGCTCAAAGGCGGCGTACCCATCGCGCTCTTTCTTGGTCTCGTCTAACTGTCGTGTGAGTGTTGAGAGTAGGATGTGTGTGCATTCTTCGCATAATGGATGGTCGACATCCGTTCGGCTGGAGAGTAGATTTAGAAGTCGTTGCGTAGAACGGAGGCGATGTGACGGGGAAGGATTCGCATAGTCGACGTCGTCGGGTGGCAATTCCTTCCTCGGGGTCGTTGCGCCTGGGTCATCGGATAAGGACTTGCGCACCTGGGACGGGAAGGAGACATTGGAGGGGATGTTATGGATGACGCTGTCCTGCAGGATCACAAAAGATTCGTTTGGGAGAAGTGGAGACCGTTGAGGGAGCTTTCCCTGTGCCCGGGGCGAGAGTGGCGTGTGTGAAAGAGTTGGCTGCCTTGTGGACTTCCATGCAGCCTTGGCGGATGAAGGGGCAGGCAGTTGAGCGAGCTTCTCGTCTTCGGACGCGGGAGGGGGGTGAATGTTGGGCTGTGGTGGCAGAGAGCCGACGATCATGTCATAGGCGGAGGGGGTGAGATCGACAAGTGAGGCATCCAGCTATCGTTCGTATTCACAATGAGTCAACCGTCAATTTGGGTGAAATGCCCACCTGAAGAGGTTGCTTGCATTGTTGGCAGATGAAGGCCATTCGAGGAGAGGAAAGAGAAAGAGAAAAAGGAAAGGAAAGAGGGATTCCGGCTACCGGGCCGCCAGTGCCGTGCATCACATATACCGAGCCGAGTTGGGGATTCAACTCGATGGTGGGTCGAGGGTGGTGGCTGCCCTTCATATAGCTTCATATTTCATCTCGATGCCGCTCATCGCTCGTTCACCACACGGTACCATTGGGGGGCTGGGCTTCTATTCAAATGCTGGCGCGGCTCCTGTCTTGCAAAGGCAACCCGAACGAAATACCCCTCCATTCATCTTTCACTTCCGTAAAGAATCGTATGCACGGCCTCGTGTTTTTCGTGCCGGTCCCATACTCAGTTCCATGACGAGCCTAAACCAAATTTAACCCGGGCAAGTTTTTTCTCGATATCGTATTTCCTCATTGTGGTGCAGGGTGCACAGTAGTGGCGCACACCACAGTTCGATCCGTTGAATTCAAGGTGTTTATATAGGTCAGCAGCCGACGAGACTCGTTGACAACACGAGATCGGTGACTCTCGTCCACAAGGTATGTGAAGATATGGTAACGTGTAGCTGCCAACTGCCGCTTGGTTTCCGTCGAGTCACAGGCCGCCCGCCACCTTCAAAAGAGCGGGCAACCTTGTCCGAGTCTCCACCCTTAACCCCTTCCTACCGATCTACAGAGTACGCCCCTTGTGCTGGCACTCCAAGATAGCCCTCACTAATGACAGCTTGCAGGATGACTCCCTCTGTTTTCGCCCTCATTATCGGGATCGATCAATACAAATCCAGCAAAATTTGGAATTTATCCTCGTGTGTCGATGATGCGCTCAAAATGAAGAACTGGCTTATGAACGATCTCCGTGTTCCCCATAACCATATCTGCATGCTCATAGATAGCAAGGCCACAAAAGGCGCCATTGAAGATGCATTCATGTCCCATCTCGTCAACAACCCCTCCATCCAGACAGGCGATTCTATCATCATCTACTTTGCTGGCCACGGCAGCAGCGCTATTGCACCCGACGGTTGGCAGAACGGCAACCCTTTGCACGCAGAGATGCTATGTCCGTACGATCATGGCACGCGTATTCGAGGGGGGCGGGTTGCCGGCCTCACCGATTGGTCCCTGTATGCCATGATAAGTGAGCTTAGTGAAGCGAAAGGCGACAATATCACTCTCATCCTGGACTGCTGTTTTTCCCCCGCTCGAAATCGCTCTCGTGTCAATGCGCGGCTAAATACACGCTGGACGCCATCCGGGACGAACCTTACATCCGATGACCTATACGCAGGTCTCTGGCGCGGTGCGCTGGCTCGAAAACTCCCTCTAGACGGTCACGGATTCTACGAAAAGGCCGCCAGCTCTCATGTCACGATCCTGGCATGCGGTCAAGGCGAGAGAGCCGTCGAGGATAAGGAAGGCGGGAGGTTTACCATGGCGTTTCTGGAGGCGAAGGATACCAAACCATTCCACCGAATCTCGTACGACCAACTCCTCGGCAGCCTCACCATCCGTGGTGGGGATCAACGCCCTGTCACTCTCGGAAAGAACAGGGACCGCATCCTGTTCGGTGGAACGCCATTTACACCCGACATCCGTTATGTTGAAGCCGTCTGTGTCGACAGAGACATTCGTATTGCTGCTGGGGCTATCCACGGTGTAGTGGAAGGCACCGAATTTAGTATGCACGAGCACAACTTTCACGGTTCTCCAAACCCCGTCCTTGCTACACTGCAGGTATCCACTGTACATCCAACGTGGTGTTTATCTAAAGTGAAGTCTCAACCTCAACCCCCTCTCAAGGACGGATGGGCCCGCGTCACGCGTTGGAATAATAGGAATCCCTTCAAAATACACCTCAAGAAAACGTGTTTGTCTCTCAAAAGATGGTGGAGTCTGCGCCGGATCCTACCGGACAGGTCGCAGCGAGAATCGACCCCTGGAGGGTGCTGTATAATGAGGGTAGCGAAGGCCAACCAAGCCGACATCTCGGTGCGGAGTCGCTCTAATTCCTTGTCCATCGAACGACACGACACCCTCATCAGTGGCAACTGCCCGCAGATCGTCACAGTCGAGGCACGGCAGTCGCTCGACGATGTGCGTGCGATCGACGCAGCCGCGAACTTCCATCTCCACCTTCATCGCAGGAACTCAAAGGGGCCGTTGCACAACAGGGTGGCCATGGGACTCCACCGGCTTAGCAACGAATCGTGGTCGCCCGGAGAAGAGAACCTACTCGAGGATGGCAAAGTGACACTAACCCACGACGACAGCTCCATCTACGCCGTCTCACTCCAGAACGGCACGGACGTCGACCTCTGGCCGTACCTGTTTTGGATGGACGCGACCGGATACGCCATCCGTCCCGTGTACCTACCCGACCCCGCAGCGCCCGCGCCACCTCTGCCCAGGGGCGCAAAGATGACCATCGGGACGGGCACCGCCGGGTCCGAGGCGCTCGCGTTCGCTCTCAACGACGGTGCGCCGTACAATTCCGGGTTCCTCAAGCTCTTTCTCTCCACCGCGTATGCGCCGATGAACCTTGTCGAGCAGGGCTCGCCCACGTCCGAACCACGGCCGCTACTCGACGCGTCCTCACCTGCCGCGTCGGGGAAATGGGAGGTCGCTCCTCTCAAGGAACTTTGGGATACGATGATGGCCTGTGTCACGGTCGTCCGTGGTGGTGCGGACCTTGACTGAATTTGGTCATGAGCTTTCCCGGTTTCGGCTCTCTCCCCCTTTTTTAAATGGCTTTCATGGACCCCGTTATCTTCTTCTATTACTCGGTCATTACTAGTATGTTATACTGGCGTCGTATTTTTTCCTGGTTTTTTTTGGCTCTCCCCACGATATGGCTTGTTACTCGTCGTAGCGCTCAATTTATGAAATATACAGTATTGAAAGTCCCTTCATAACCTTGTACTCAAGTGAAATTGGGGCTCTGAGGGAATGGGCCTTGGCGATGGTCGATTTCACTACGAGCATGGGAGCTCGGGATCAAAGTTGGCACGCGGCACGCTCGACAAAGTCGACGACTTTGAGAGTTGCGTTGCGTCGATGCCAAGTTCAGGACTCCGGTGGGTAGCACGTGTCAGGGCATTTGTGAGTTGAGCTGGATTAATGCCAGAATCGACCATCCCAAAAGGCACCCTCACAAAGTTCTGGTGGCAAGGTTAGGCAACGAGGATCTGCTGACTGGTTCAGTACGCCCCCCGGCCCCCGACTAAGTGCACACCCCGACTTTAGGGAAAACGGAACTGAATGCCGACGGCCCCACCCCGTGAACACATTCTATTTCATTCTCCATTACATCCTGAGAACCTGTAGGCCAACTTCAGGAAAACTGACACGTCTGGTGTATATGGGTATTGTCTGCCTATCGCCTGCTCCTGCTCTTCGCTGCGTGGGGCTGTCGCTCTCTAACCTGGCCGTACCGTGTTGTACGCGAGATGGTAGGGTCAGCGGTCAAGCGTAGGCTCCAGATTATCGCCCCACACTCCACTGGCACCACTCTACCGATTCGCCGCCAAGGTTCACATAAATGGCTTGTACAGTGCGTCATCGCGTCATCGCCGGCAGTGCCAAGGCATTCCCTGCCGATCCACAGCGCTCCAATTTCGACATTATCTACTCCGTACTGCCTCAGCCTCAATTATCCTCTACCCATTTCAGCTTCTGCCTCCCAACTCGCACCTCTGCGTCCATGGGCCACTATCAGTGCTACGCAAACATCACTGCCGATACAGATATCGGCGGGCCAGGGGTCAGTAAGAACCAACTCAAGTCTCTTATAACTGTAAGGTTTATGACACAACTTTTAGGTCATGTCCTCATTTCTCGTCGTTTCATGGGCTACGATAGCCATCAGCGGCGTATTCGCGATTCACGAACTTCATGAGTGGATCCGAAAACATGGGCGCGTTGACTCGGAGGAGGAGGAGGAAACTCGCGATTCCAACAAGTCGAAAAAAGCCCGGTTCCCAAGACTTCGTGAAGTGCTTCATGCCTTGTGCGATCTTCAAATCATCACAGGGCTTGGGGTCATGATATGCGGTTGGAGTCAAGCCCTCAGCATCGAGTATTATCACCAGCAACTGGTCAATTTGTACTGGACGCTGACGCTGAACTCATTCGCTTCTTCGAGGGTGAACCACGTGGGGTTCAATGATGACGGACAGCTTGACGACGGATGGAAGAGCATCAGCAGACGTGTCATCCTGTTTTTCAGCGGCGCATTGGCTGTTGCGTTCCAGATTCGTGTTATAGCACGCGAACGCGGGACTTGGGACAACGGCGATGGGCCTTGTTATAACCACCTGGACCACACGTCGAGTATCCCCTGGATTTCCGGACTTATTGTTTATTGCGTGGCGTTGATCTCCCTCATCGTCCCCAAGCTGCGACCTTTGAATTCAATGTATTTGGACTTCATCAAAGATCGCAGAAAGCTGCTCAAGGAGCGATTCAACCGTCAACGGGCCGTGTTCACACAGGCAGCAACAGACGTAGCCTTATGCCCTTCCTTCCGAGAAATGCGCAAGCTCGTGTTTGTATTTGGCAGAACATCGTTATTTTGCATCCACCTAGTCATATTCCTTTTGATAGCACAATATCTCGAGGTATGGGCATATGGCGACGGCTTTTACCCCCTCACCTGGTTGATAGTCGTCGGGTTTATGTGTGGAGCACGCTCGACGTTATCTCGCTCTGGAAGCTTAACGCTCATTTAATCATGGACAATGAACAAAGAAATTGGGGATTCGGGCAGGTGCTTCCGTGGGCCATGAATATAACAATCTTATTGAACTTTGTGGATACCTTTTTTACTTGGTAGAGTGCCAATTTCGAACCCTTTGTAGCGATAGGTCATAATTTTTGTTTCTAGGTGATCCGGTGATGTTTAGTGATGGAGAACTTTTCGCCGTCCCAGCATTGAACTCGGAGTTTAAAAAATACACCGCACGTGATGGATATGACGCACGTGCACGTACAGTACATATATGCGCGTCGCTGAAATTACACAGAAATTACATGCTTGTCCTCTAAATCTCGTCGGCCAAAATATGTTGTCGCGCCCACTGGCTAGTGCTTTGCTTCAAAAGGCTCGTCTGGAGGACCAATCTTACAACTCAGATGCAACTCGCGAGGCTATGATACAAGGGCTCCAGAAAGTCTTCGATGGTAGAAACCCATATCCGTGGCAACTAGATGCAGCCGAGGCGATTTTACTTGGGCTGGACTGCATCGTGGTCGCTGGACAGGTGCCGGAAAAACGGTCCCCTTCGTGCTACCTTTGCTGGTGGAAAATTCGTCGGACAAGATGGTGATCGTCATATCGCCGCTGAACGCGCTGGCGTTTAATCAGGTATTGTGCTCAGTCAGTCATCAGGGTGTTTAATTTATCGATAATAAATTCTTGAGGCCGAGCAACTCAAGCGGATGGGTATCAATGCGATTGCAGCGAATGGCATGTCTTACACCTCCAGATGCATTTGGTACGTATCAGATAAATGCTTATTCATGGGGGTTTTTTTTATTGAAGTTGTGAGTAGGAGATCGAATCGCGCAAGTACAATGTTATAATAATGTCTCCAGAGATGTGCCTGGGGCACATTCACCTTTCAAGTCTGTTGCGGAATCCGAAATTCATGAAGTATGTTATGGCCATCGTGATAGATGAAGCGCATTCTGTATCCGAATGGGGCGACAATTTCCGGAAGTCGTTTGCCGAGCTTGGCTGGCTACGATCTCATGTGCCGGCGAGTATGGATATTCCCTTCTATGCAACGTCTGCTACGCTGCCGCCGCATATATTGGACGATGTAATCAGGAGGCTGGACTTCTCTCCTAGTCGAACTTTCTTCCTCAATCTTGGCAACGATTGTCTGAGCGTCACCCATCTTGTGTGCCGTATGCGGAGCAAGCGCGATCTCGAGGCCCTGGACTTCATAGTGGAGGACGCACTCTCGGGCAACCCCCTCACTAGGACGATTGTCTTCTTTGAGACTCCCTTCCTGGCTCAAAAAGGTGCCACTCATCTCAGGGCGCTGCTCCCCGATTCCCTTCGACCTCGCGTCGGTTTCCTGACTCCTGGCCGAAGTCTGAACTCAATAAATATAGTGATGGGGCAGTTCAGGTCGGGCAGTGTCGATATCCTGTGTGTGACGGAGGCTGAAAGCATGGTATGTTGGTCCGAGTGTTCTTCTCTATTGGGCTACGCTTAAATACTTCGAATACAGGGCCTAGACATTCAGGATATCAGCCGCGTCGTCGGGTTTATGGTGCCCAGGTCACTCTCTATCTGGATACAACAATCTGGGTTCGCTGGGCGATCGGGTTCACCGGGGATCGCCATTCTCTTGGTCGAGCCTTCAGTTTTTCAGTTGAAGAAGTCGAAGAAACAGAACTCGAATGGGTACCAGAATGACATGACGACCGGAGAGGACCAGGCCGACATCGTCGAACAGGAAGATGATGAGAGCATTGGTGACAGTAACTCGGACGATGATAACTCGGGCGACAGTGACTCGGACGATAGTGACTCAGACGATGACCAGGGTTGGGACACCTTGAAGGGTCCGATGCTCTACGACGTTGACTCCCGGTATAAGAAGAGAGTTGAGGGTGGTCTGAGGGGTTGGATAGATCCAAATGGGCACAACTGCAGGCGGGACGTCTCAAGGGAATACTTCAATAACCCGCAATCTCAACCAGGCAAGTTGAGGTCGTTGAATGCTGGGTCTATTTATCTCACTCTCTGCAGTGCTGACACTGGCAGTGCCATGCTGCGACTTATGTATATTGAGGAAGGCTGCCGACGATCATGGCAGTCTAACACCAGTCGAATCCAAGATTCTGGCGCTGCGTGAAAAACTGTCTCGCGACTGCCCCGGTCAACACGGCACGCAAGGGTCAAGTGGCCAGGTGGAAGACCCTATCGACATAGATGCTGAACCGCCTCGTCGCGGGGATCGACTTCAGGCCTGTCAAAAAGCACTCGAGTCTTGGTGTCTGGAGACATTCAAACGAGATTATAAACATTCTGTCCTTTTCCCCAAGGTCGTCTTTCCGGACAAGGTTATCAAGAAGATTGCGTCGCAAGCGCGACTCAAGACTCTGTCTGATATCAAGAAGGAGATCCCAGACTGGGACTGGGCAGATGACTACGGTCAATCAATGCTTGACCTTCTAGCATCGATCGATAATTCCTGGACCGAAGAGTCTGAGTAAACTGTGTAATGGGCTGAGTGACGCCGGGGGTTGTATTGTAGAGTTTAGCTTGATGAACACCAAAATTGACCTTATTGAAAGGCGACTCGTATTTACCATCGAGGATAGTCTGCTCGCATGGCGTCTCGAGATATGAACGTTATGAACACAAGAACTACCAACTTTCCGAGAATATGAGGCCCACACAATAACCATGTGGTGGATGCAGTCAAACATGAGGATGTGATGGCCAATCGTACAAATTCTCGGAGAACGGGGATCACCATAACGGAGGAACGGATGACACGCAATCGCGAAGCTGGCTGATATCTTCAGCGAGCCTGAGACGATCCTGATATTCTTTATTATCCATTTGCCGGCGAAATCACCATGGGCAATGGTCTCCTCATGGTCGCCAGGAAAGGAGCACTGGCACATCACATGGCAGCTCCCCTCCCGGAACCTTACACGCTCCTCATGTACAACAGCTCATTTTCGCTACTCTGGTTAGAGAAATGACGAATCTGACGCGTCGTTCCCACGCAAGCATGTAACAATACGGGGAAAATCTTAGGATGGGGAATGCAAACCCCAGCGCTCACCGTTCATGGTCGCTGCTTCAATGAGGACCGTGAGTAAATTGGACTGAGGTTGTCGCACATCCGTATTAATTACCTGCGACCACATAGATGCGGAAATTGTCCCCCCCTGAGCACACCACCGAATGAACAGGCCCTGTGTACTGCTGCTGTTGCGGCGGTAGGTGGGGGATCGTCTCGAGGACGAAGGGCGGGGATGGCGCCGCAGAGGACGGATGAGGCGGCGAAGGAGCGGCGGCGCTTGACTTTGCCGGGTTGCTTCTCCGTCGAACAGTGCGCGAAGGGTCAAGATCTCCGCGATCCGCTTATCGTAGAACGGCCTGCGGGCGGGCACCTCGGGAGCTGCGGTAATTTTTTTTTTTTTTTCCATGATGCCAAGCCCTGAGGCCTGAGGCCCGAACTGAAGGGCAGCAGTGTTTGCCAAGCCTCTTGATACACTCGCTCGCGAGTTCTCTTCGTCGCTTCATGTTCATGCGATGGGGCGAGGCGAGGCGATGAAGATAACTCGGAGTCTTACTCAGCAACGAAAGTTGGGAGCTGGGAGTTGATTGTTGATTTTCTCTTCGTGCACCAGGGTTAGGATAGATCTCGGGGGCGACCCTTGTCGATGAGGTGGACATGAGATCCTTGATCACTACAGCCGTGGTCATGAGCGATGTCTCCGCGCGGGTGAAAGTGGGTAGCCTGTGAAGCCAATGTCAAACAGTGGAGCCTAAGGAAACCCATCAGAGCGCCGCTGGGGTAGCAGCGGCCAAGATGGAGTGGGGGGAAGTGTACAGAATAGGCTGAAGTGCAACAAATGGGCGCGTGCACTAGACAAAGCTGGGGATCGCCTTGGACGTTCTTGAGGATACTGTGTATTGGGCTGTGTGACAGTGAGGGGCATTGTATTGTACTGGATGGACACCAAAATTCACCCTACTGAAAGGTGACTCATATTTACCAGCCCCCTTATCGAGGATGATCTGCTCGCACGGCGTCGCGAGATATGAGCGCAGGAACTACAGACTTGCCTGGCATACGAGGCCAACGATATGGTCGTAGATGTTAGAGGTGACTCGGACTTGGCGTGGTAACCAAAGACTACGTTACCTGAACACCGAGTCGCATCCAGCCCTCCGGTCCTTACTAGACCGCTCTTCGGTAGAAACAAGGGTAGAAAAAAATCTTCTGCACAATGCGCAACCTCAAATTTTGGGCTTGACGTCGTATCCCCAATCCACTGAGTCGCCTGCCACTGAGTGTCGTATCAAGCAGGATATGGTTGCACTCCCGTACGATAAAACCCGACCTAAATCCTACCAGTGGTCCTCCCTACACCTTGTTAACTGTGACTTCTACGTTTATATGGTGTCAACACATCTATAAATTACAGTGGAGAAATGTCATGGTGCTGGAAATCCAGCGTTGAACCCCAATTATGTGCCAGCATAGTAGTGTATGGTGATCTGAATCGTCAGCATGTCAATCATCAGCGGCCCAGAATGCGCCCGTCTTGCTCCTGCTCCGGGGCTTCGCCGCGGTCCTCTTCCCTCTGCCTCGTCCTCTCGAGGTCCCGCGTGTCGACCCGGAGCCGCGTGAGGAGGACGCCTTTCGACTCGAGCTTCGACCCCCTCCCGTGGAGACCCAAGGGTCAGGGCAGTCTGAGCGGGCGAAAATCAGTACGGGGTGGCGGTCCACGTCCCTGAGTCAACACTCACCGTTGCTGTAGTGTCCATCTTCGCCACATTTGAGACATTGGACGCCCGGCGTTCCCCTCGTTCCCTTCGGCTTGGGTGCAGCCGTTCTTGAACGTCTCAAACCACCTCTCTGATCGCGCGTAGGGCAGGCTACGTTCGAATAATCGGCGTTCAGTCACACAGAGAAAGATTCAACCCAAACGAGGGGTTGGAGGCAAAGGGGCGACATACCGCTGGCCCAATGTCCAGGTTGTCCACACTGTTCGGCCTCGCTTTCAGACATTCGGAGTCTTTTGTCAAGATGATTATGTGGTGCTTACGTTGAAACATTCTCCCGTCTGTTGATTTCCCGCACTCTGGGTTCTCGCGGTAAGGGGAGCGGCCGCCCCGACTTCCTCGTTATCCCATTCGAAAAAATCGCAGGCTGCAGCTTGGGAATTTGGGCAGCTCCAATACAATTTTCCTTGATTTGGACCTTCCTTCTTGACAGTTTTGATCACAGCCGTCAAGTCACAACGGCAATACTTCCTAGGAGTCTACAAGGGTTTTTTCAGAGTTCAAGTAGGGACGGTTTGACCACCTGAAACACGTACGGCATCACCTGTGCGAGATCTCTTCGCGGGAATGGAAGGGGGGTCCGGGGGTCCGCTGCGCTTCAGTTTATGTTCTTGCGGAAGCTCATCGGCCCATTCGAAAAAATCACAATCCTTAGGTTGCCCGCATCGCCGGAACCGACGACCTTTGTTTTCGGACTGCTTCTTGACGGTGAACTCCACAGTAGGCTTACCGCAGAAGCAGTTAATTTGCGGCGCTGAGGTGCTGGGGCCAGAAACCGGCACAGATCGTGGTGCTGTTTGTGGCGCACGAGATGATGAATGGGTGCGGGTTGGACCAAGCTCTGGGACTGCGTCTGGAGGAGGCGGGGAAACAGCGCCCCAGAGTTCTAATTGAAGAAATGCACAGAATAAGATAGACGGCCGCAAAGGAACGACGGTCGTGCGGATGTGACGCACCTTCGTCACTGTCGGGACCACGTCCTGGACCTGGACCTGGATCAGGAGCGGTTCGGTTCGGCCTGGCTGGGGGGTTCGTCCGTCTAGGAACCGCAGCATTCCGGGCACTTCGTGTTACTGGACGCCCTCTTCTCCCACCCCCGTCGTTTCCACCAGGGGGCCCACCATTCCCGCCATTTCCACCAGGAGGGCCACCGTTCCCGCCGTTTCCACCAGGAGGACCGCCGTTCCCGCCATTCCTACCAGGAGGACGGCCCTGCCTGTTGTTCCCTCTGTCTGGTCTACCATCGCCTTCAATGTGTGTTCGAACACTCTGACACCCGCGTCAGCTGCAATCGATGTTGATACAATTAATCATCATTACCGAAATGACTTTGGCAAAATTTGCCTTTGTCTTGAGATACATGTCCTTATATTGTTCGATTGCTTCGACAATCATGTCGTTCTTCGATTTGGTGCCTCGACAAACCGCGATCATGTTACGTTCCGTCTGGCAAGTACGGTCAGTTCATACATGTTATTGGTGTGCAATGTAACATACCTCTCGCCTAAGCTGCGGCTTGCTCAAGCTCCTATCGAAGCCAATATCGTTGTAGCCATTTACAAGGCCTATTCCAAAGGTGGATGGGACCAAGTACTTCACTGAACCTTCCATGCGTGGGACTACATATTCACGATTTATGATCGTATCAATATGTTGAGCGATGGTTGCATCCGTTCCAATCCCATTCTTGTCCATGATACCAACAAGATCTGCCTCCGTAAGAAGGGAAGGTTTAGTTGTGGTACCGTCTCGAAGCTCGCAGACCGATGGCACGAAGGTCTCCCCCTCCTCAAAATCTGGTAGTTCTTTACCACTCCACTTGTCATACGGATAAACATCCAAGTAGTTGCGTTCCAGAATGATGAGACCTGCAGAGAAATTAGATCAGGATATACGGAACAGACCTTTTCCCACGCGCACCTTTCGCAGAAAAGTCTTCGCCGCCATATACGACTTCAACAATGGTCTCAAATCCAAGTGCATCCTTCGAGCAGCAAGCGAGAAATCTTCTAGTGATAAACTCATAGACGCGTTTCTCGTCGCCAGCTAAATTGCCTACGTGCGCCGTTGGGTGGATGGGCGGGTGTGCCTGGTCATTATTCTTGCCTCTACGGGGCTGGGAATATCCGCCGCCGTCTCGAAGACTAGTCGGCTCAGAACAGTATGGATAAAAACAAAACGCAGAACTCACTTGGCAGCAAAGGCACCCCAGGCCGGGTCAACGACTTGCTTAGCAATCAAAGATGTGAAATCAAATTGTGGGTCATACTGGTCCGTCTCTGTTCTTGGATAAGAAAGGAATCCTTGTTGATAGAGATGTTCAGCAACCTTTCGATCGTGGCTATTAAGGCGGGCTAAGTGAAAGACCGAGAATACAACCTACGTCAAGTATCTTTTTAGGCGAGAGTCTGAGCAAACGGGAAGCGCTCTTTTGAAGCTCCACAGTGGTGAGAGGGAGTGGCTTCCTAGCCGACTACATTAGGGACAAAGCGTCTTGAACAATTACGCACTCACCATTTCTTTGTGTTTTTCTTTGTGACTTTGGTCACGCGGGCCATATTATCCTCAAGCACTCCCTCGTATATCGCATAGGCTATCGGGAAATTGAAAAGATGACCCCTGCCCCAAGTAAAAGGAGTTTCCTCCGGGATTTCGGTCGTATTGTGACACAGAGCCAGGTAGATGTACCAGAACTTTTCTGGCCTGAAGGCCTGCACCTGGTCAAAACGTGACACGACAAAACCTAGTGTAGGAAATTGACATGGGCCTACATAGCTACGTTGGGATGAGTCGAACTAAATCTTTGGGTAACGCTCACCGTAAGAAACTACCGTGGTGATCTGTTGGAAGAGAGGTTGCAATGTGAGAGTCTGCATTCGGGTAAATGCGGCACCAATGCGAAGGTCTAAGGTGATTCGGGCCTCAACCGCTGACGCTTGGGAATAGTCCAACTCGACCGGATGTTGGGCAGCATGATGTATCTGTCTATCTGCATAGTCGACACCTCAGAAACTTTGAAAGAGACGAGTGTACATACTGAGCGATAATAGCACTGAAGCGTGCACGCTTCACCACAATGTTTGGCTTTGCCCTGCGACATATCTTCACGATCTCAACTCCAATGTGCTCTCCTTCTCTATCGCAGTCCGTCCAGATCATGAGTTGATGAGCTTTTCGTGCTTCCGATGTTAAGTTGTCGGCAATGGCCTTCTTATCAGGAGCGACTTGCGTTTCAATGGGCGCGTCGAAAAGTTGAAAAGGGTCACAAGAATGCCATGTACGGTGGGACTGTGCAAACTCGTGCTGCAGTATATGACCAGCAACGCATGTGATTGTAAATTTTGCTCTAGCCTGAGGGTAATCAAAGTCATAGTTTTTGACGAAATTACACCGCGTATTTCTCTAATGCCTTAAGGTGGGTATTGAAGGCGGACATTATATCATTTATATGCAACTCACAGTTTGGAATTGACCGCCAGAAAGAATGTTTGTGATGGATCTTGAAATAGAGGGTTTCTCTGCCACGCAGAGGACATTCATCCCTCTGGCATGATAGGACCAAAAATCAGCACGTCCAGCAGGCAAAAGGGAGGGATCGACCTTTAAGTCACGGTATGCTGACTCCTGCACCACCAGCAGCAGTAGTCAGTGCTGTAAACTCGGTGATTCGGTATAGCTGCTTGATATGATATTAATAAAACTGGGTGGCTGAAGGCAGGAGACGGGCGCAGCAGTGCTGGTCATGGAATGGCAGGCGGCGTTTTCGACGCGTTTGGACGCGCATCGATCATCAGTCGCGCCGGTCACGTGCCGCGTCCCACAGCCACATCCAGCGCGATAATTTTGAGCACAGAGACGGCGGCATGGAACAAAATGATTGGAACTCGCCAACCACGAAGCTCCTTACCCTTCTTAACGTCTCTGCCGCAAAGACATTGAAGCGTAAATCCCTGGACCACCAGGGTTCCCCCTCTCAGAAACTTAACAAACGTCGCGCATTGGACCGTATTTCTCCGAATTCAACTGTGGAAGCGACTCCCGACGTGGAAATTACTGTGCGTGAAGAAGAAGTAGGGCGAGAGGACGGCCCTGGCCATGTGACAGCTGATGCAACTGTTGATCTATTGGACACCGAAGGTGTGTCACATTTTTTATCAAGGAGGTCTGTCTAATTGGACAGTGAAAAAGAGTCTACGTACGAGCAGCACTTTGGAGCTGCCTCGTCCCTTCTGAGTCAATCTGCAATTGAGTCTGTGAACAAAAAAGTCTGGTCCACATCCAACTCATCTTTCCCAAAACTCGGTTCCGTGGCCATATCACAAGCAGCGGGGTCGCCCAGCCTAGAGAAAAGGAAAGCTGGCTCATCACAGGTATGTAGAATGCGTAGGCTATATCCTCCGCTCGACATTGGAGGTCTGTAGATTCTCCAGCGACTGCGAGCACCGTTCGCGAAGCGACAGGCCAGTTTGCCTCGAGGTGAATGAACTCCTTTGCTCATACAATTATTTTATGTTGACGGGTTTGCTTGGCATAGACTTGCGCTTGCTTCAGGATGAGATACTATCCATATTGGCTAGTCATCGGGACCTTTACCACACGCATACAGCACAAGATACAGCTGCTGCCATCCGAGATTCAATTTCTCTACATATCCTTGACCACGTCACCAGGTACGTCCTGCTAGCCACTGTGGGTCAGATATTTAGACCTGCCTGCAGAAAACGACGTCGCGTGCTCAAGAATAACGAGCGTCTTGCGCATGCCGTCAAAGCCGGCACGCCAGCGCCGGAGGATGTGCAAGACCAAGGGTTCACCAGACCGTCCATCCTCATCCTGCTCCCGTTCCGTTCCTCTGCCATTAGGTGGTTAGAATCTATGATTTCTCATACACCCCCTCCATCTTTCAAATTGAAAATATGACGCGCTTTCAAAAGGAATTTGGGCTCCCTGAGGGTGTCGTGGACAAATTTGCCTCTGCAGAACCTAATGCATATCCCCGCGACCATCTCGAAACGTTTCAGGGAAATCAAGACGACAACTTTCGAGTGGGCCTGAAACTGACGAGGAAGAGTGTTCGCCTGTTTACTGAATTTTACAAGTCAGATATTATCTTGGCAAGCCCATTGGGCTTGCGAATGTCTATCGAGAAAGAAAAGTACGCCGCCCTCTGTTGACCCTCTGCATACATTGCCAACTCAGAAGGGGTTAGAAATTTTGATTTTCTGTCCTCGATAGAGATTCTCGTTGCAGACGAGGTCGACTGCCTGACAATGCAGAATTGGGAGCACACGCAGGTACGTCATGGCACACGGGTATCAGGCTCTCGTAGTGAATGTACCATTAGTTTGTCTTTTCCCACCTCAATCAGCTTCCAAAAGAATCACACGACGCAGACTTTTCTCGTATCAGACCTTGGTACTTGGATGGGCAGTATGTGTTCTGGTATCATCGCGTCACGGAAATTGATACTCTGCAGCGCTGCCTACCTTCGGCAGACAGTTTTGCTCTCTGCGTATGAGACAGCAGATATTCGAAGCCTCTACAATCAATCTCTGAAGAACCTGGAAGGTAGAGTGCGCACATTCCGACGCTGGGCGCCAGTGCAAGTGCCCGAGGGTCTCGATCAGGTGCATGGATCGATCGCTGCTTGGGCAGTACAGTAATCAGAAAGCTCACATCCACGCGCAGAACTTTATTCAGTTCGATTGTTCAAGCGCCAAGGACGAGTTGGAAAAGCGGTTTTCGCACTTCACGAACCAGCTTCTTCCGCCCGTGCTGAAGTCAGCCGTCCAGAGCGCCAACACTGTCATCTTGGTACCTTCATCTCTGGACTTTGTCCGGATCCAAAATCACTTCCGAAAGCAGCAGCTGTCATTTGCCGTGTTGTCCGAGTAAGCAGACCTTTTAGTCGAAACATAAATATCTCAGCTTCAACTTGCAACCTGCCATAGGTATTCCACGAATCAAGATATCTCACGCGCTAGACAAGCCTTCTTCTCTGGAAAGAAATCTTTCTTGATCATCACCGAGCGATTCCACTTCTATCGAAGGTCCGCCATTCAGAGACTAAGGGTTGCACGACTTTGGAACTAACCCGCCGCGGGCAGATACAAGATTAGGGGCATTCGAAACCTCATCTTTTACGGACCACCGGATCATGCCGCATTCTATACAGAATTTTTGTCCTATCCGTTCTTGGACGACGGTGTCGAACCATCAGATGTGACATGCCGAGTGTTGTATTCACGGTATGATTGGTTCAGAGTAGAGCGAATCGCCGGTACCAAGGGCGCAAGGCACTTGATACAAAGTAGTAGTTCGCTGTAGGGTGGTTCGCATGACCATTGCATTGGTTGGGCGCAAGTCGGAATAACAGGCATCCCATCGTGGAAACACGAGCACGGCGGGACGGCGCGCACACACAGGATGGCCGCGTGATCTCTTCAAGACTCGTCCCTGTGCAGAAAGCCCAGTCACGAACGGGAAATGAACGGGAAATGAACCAAGAACACCTTCGTTTGCTGTTCTGCACCCGAATGAACAGCCAGTCGACGATGGCACGGACCCCCGTTCTGAACTCGGGATAATCAGTTTTGCCGGCACGCGTGCGAAGCCCTTGGTGAGCTCACCCTTCCAACGCGGACAGGCCCATGACGTCCAGACTGGCAATGCGCTCCCTCCTCTGCTCGCTGTCCATCTCATTGCCCTCCCTCCGCCGCGCGCTCTCGATCTTGTGCTGGTACCACACCTCGTAGTCGTGCCGGACATCTGCGACGGAGAGCGAGCCGGGGCTGTCCTGCTTGTTCGCCAACAGGAGGAGCGGGACGCCGAGGATCTGCGGGGCGGAGAGGACCGTGTCTGGAACGCACGGGTCGTTTTTTTTTTGTTTCAGTCAGCCCCGTTCGTCTGCTGTCTCGGGGAATTACGAGACGGAGAGGAACGCACCGAAGGCTTCCCAGCCCTCGCTGAGACGCTCGTGATCGACCGCGTCGACGACGTAGACGACGGCGTGGCAGTCGTCGTAGTATTTTGGCCAGATGGATCGGATCCCGCGCTGGCCTCCGAGATCCCAGAATTGGAGCAGGGCCGAGGGCAAAGATATCTTTCCGGCTACGTGTAAAGCGATAAAGATAGAAGGCGATGACATGTTATGAGGGCCCGGCGAGCTAGGCAGGAAACGGGGGAAGATGGACGCGCACTGTTCTGACCGACCGTCGGGGCGATTTTGTCTGGTGGCAGGCCCGGCGTGTCATTATACATAGTCTTGATCCTCTCGAGGAGTGTCTGCGATGCCCGCAAAGACATGGGGGTTCAGTTCAGTTTTGTGCAGGTGCAGGCCAGTAAAAGTTGGCCATTGCGCACCGTCTTGCCCGCGCCGTCGAGGCCGATGATGATGACAGAAAACTCGTCCTTCCTGTGAGTTCAGAGCATGAGGACATGAACGAGCGGGGGGGAAGGCGCGAGCGCGATTCAGACCTGGTCAGGTATTCGTGGAGGCCCTTGAGGAGGTGGTACATCGTTGCTGCATTGCCAATATCCAAAAGCCGCTGCGCACCCAAACTCCCCAAAGTCGGTGAGCGCTCCGCCGCGCTGCGTATCCATCGGCCACCATGGGCTTCTTCTACCTCTACTACGCCCTCGGGCTCCCAACGTTTTTCGTCATAGTAATCGCGTTGTATCTTCTCTTCACAGGTATGAACCGCGAACCCCTGCATTTCGGGCAAAAACTGAGCTGTCATTCACGCATTTTTCTCCCCCCCCGCGCCGCTTTCACTTGTTCCGCAGGCTCTGGCGAGGCATTCAATGTCGGCCGGTTCCTCGAAGAGTCGAGTCCGTACTTGTGGGCATCGACGGGCATCGGTCTCTGCATAGGATTTAGCGTTCTTGGGGCAGGATGGTGAGAGCAGCCACCTCCATTGGCCAACGCCGTTTGTCTCACTCGTCGCTTGTTTCACTCCAGGGGCATTTTAGTCACTGGCGCGTCCATCCTCGGCGGGGGCGTCCGTGCCCCCCGCATACGGACTAAGAACCTCATCAGGTCCGCATGCACACCGTCTACAGTTCCTCGAAATACTCCCGACTGAATATCCGCACATAGCATCATCTTCTGCGAAGTCGTGGCAATCTATGGCGTCGTGCGTACCCCCGAACTCCTCCTCAGTCTTTACCCGGGCTTGTCCGACCGACTCATCGTTCTCTCCCACAGATAATCGGAATCGTGTACTCCTCGAGGCTTACCCCAGTTGAGGAGCACCTACTTTACACACGGGAGAACTATTTTACCGGTCCGTATCCATGCACTCCTGAGACGCGTTTATGCATTTCCATTCTCTCTAGGCTATGCGCTCTTCTGGGGTGGCCTGACTGTGGGCATCTGTAACTTATTGTGTGGCATCTCCGTGGGCATCACCGGCTCGACGGCCGCCCTGGCAGATGCCGCGGACCCTGCCTTGTTCGTCAAGATTCTCGTGGTGGAGGTGTTTGGCAGCATTTTAGGTCTGTTCGGTCTGATTGGTGAGTCCGCTCTTCCCTCTCTTCCTTCTCTGATTGATGGTCTGGTTGGCATGCAAGTGGGATTGCTCATGATTGGCAAGGCGCCGGAGTTCAAGGCCGCCGCCACGCTTAGCGGTGCTGCGGCCCAAGTACGACTCGTGTCGCACTAAACCCTAGCATACATACATACCTTGATGCCCCATTTGATCTCGCGAGGGAAGTCACACGTACAGTAATGTTGGGATTGGCCTCTCGTCACGCGCTGTGGACACGATTTTGTCGGAGATGGGATAAATCAAATGCATGCATTACAATAGCCGGTTCTCCATCATCGTCAGGCATGTCTGTTACACTAACGAGGTTTCGCCGAGAAAAAAATATCGTTGCGTCGTCGTACACCTTACCATGAATAGAATAGCCTAGCTGTACTTCCCCTCCTCAAACGGATTCTCGACGTACTCCAGTTCTTCCTCCTCGTCCTGTGCGTGGCTGGGCTGTGCCTCGGTGTTCACCAGCGACACTGGCCGCTTCGGAAGCAAACCGATTTTGCCTGCGGGGCAAATCTGACCGTCAGCGAAAAGCCGCCATCTAAACACAAATGAATCCGTGAAACAGCCGAACCAGGGTCAATATTCGATGCCGGGCGCCCGCTGTTGGTCACGGGTGGGGGAAGAATCCCAGCCGAATCATCGTCGACCGCCGCCGCCGATGCCGAGGGAAGATCGGTAGGTACGGTCGAGGAGAGTGACGAGGGCTGTTGCTGCTGCGGATCTAGAACGTCGCCGTCGGGTAAGTAAGTACCTCGACGGTCTCAGTGAAACAAGGGGCCAGGGGGAGCAACTCACTCTCGACTTCAGGGCTAACCGGCGGACGCGGGTTAGAAACGGCTCTAGGTGCGTAATACGCCTGCTGTGCGTGTCGGTCCAGCCCGGGCGAGGAGGGCTGAGCAATGTAGCCGGTCCCGGTGCTTGTACTACCGGCGGACGACGAAGGGTTCTGGACGTTCCTGTAAAATGTTGGCATGAGTGTCAGAGTTGACATCAATTAGACCGCGCATGAGAGAAGACGTCATTTGCCTCCCCATGTCCCCCCCTCACTGCCTTCCTTTTGGCCCGCGGAGGCGTGGAGGGGATGTGTGTGTGTGTCACGAGGGGAGGAAAAAGAGGGTAGATCTCCGCGTACCTCGTCTGGTCGAATTCTTGGACTTTGGCCTTCACCTTCGAGACAAAGGTGCTGAACGTGCGCTTGCCACCTACAAGAGGGGTGGAGATGAGGGGGTGAGCATTACGGTAAGTGATGTGCAAGCAGCGAGGCAATTCCCGAAGCCAGAAGTTGATGCAGGTCGCTGGGGCCTCTGTAGCAACGAGGGGGTGCCACGGAAATGCAGGCGAAGGGAAGCGAAACGTGAAACATACTTTCTGCGAGCTTACTAAACTGTTCCTGCATGTCTGTCATCGTGTCCCGCTGCGGTGAATGCTGCCCATCATCATCACTGTCATAGGTGCCGGTGCCGTAGCCGCGATCGCCCTGTTGCTGCTGATGCGGGATGGGGGCGTTCGTGCGCTGCGCGTAGGGGAACTGTTGCTGTTCTTGCTGCTGCTGCTGCTGCTGCTGCTGTCGTCGCGCGATCTGCTCGCGGGCATACTGCTGCTCATCCTCGAGCATCAGCTGGCGCGCAAACTCCTCATCTAGTTGGGTCTGTTCCACCTGGGAGGAAAGGGGGTGTGGGGGCAATTGCGATATATATAAGGGGCACAGGTGAGGAGGAAGGGTACAGAGAGTTTTCACGCGATGTGCGATGCGAGGCGGTATGTCAGTCTAGGAGGAAGGGAGGAAGAGGGTGGTAATGGCGTACCACCGACGGTTGTTCGGGGGCTGCTACGTTGTGGGTCGGGACGTGATCGGGATCGCTCATAGCGAGGAGAGCGTCGACCGCGCGGTCCTGGTCCCCACCCACGGAGTCAACAACGGAGTGCCTATCCAAGAAAAAATACGTCGGTCGCTACGATAAAGCAAACCGCCACGGCAGGCGTAAATGCAGCGAGGCTCACAGGATGGCCGCATCGTAATCAGGAAAGATCAGGTGCAACTCAGCGATCTTGGGATCGGCAAACTCGTCGACGGCCGGTCGCTGGAGGGGTGTTAGAGTAGGGGAAGTGGGATCCCCCTCTTCCTCTTCCTGTTGGCTCGGAGGTGCTGGTGTCGGTTGCGTCAAGATTGGTGAGCTTGGAGAGGTGGATGCTGCGGCTGGGGATGGATCACCAGCGCTGGCAACGGACACCGGGTCGGCTGGGTGCTCTAGGTTGACAGCTGGAGATTGAGAGGTAGACGAGGGTTCATCGTGTGGGTCGTCGTCGATGTTATAACCAGGCAGATGTTCATCGGACATTGTTCGTGGAAAGGAAAGAGTACTGAATGGCTACAACTAGGCACAACACTCGTCCCGCTCCGAGTCGCTGCCGCGCAGCAACAAGTCCAGCTCAGCTCCGCAACGCGCAGTCACCGTCACCGTCATCGCTTCACAGCCCTGCGTCCATCGTCGTCTGTGTCTGTCCCGTCTGCTTTGCGTTTCCTGTTCGAACTACTAGACTGAGGTGCACGCGGATCGCCACCTTCCAGTCGGTAGATCACCTCCTGCAGCAGCTCGTCCAAAATGCGCTTTTCGCACAGTCGCACTACCACCGCATTCTTTAGATTCAACGGGATGGGCTTCTCCTTTTCCATTCCGAGTAATGCTTCGTCATCCTAAAATGCGGCGTGTAAATCATCAGAACCAGAACTGAGAGAATAGCTTCCGGCAAACCTGCCTCAATGGTCGTCGGATACTCTGCCAATCGTCTTCTCACGACGTCAGCGACCACGGACAACACGGCACCATCGACCTTAGGTTTTGGAAACCTCGATTTGCGCTTCGCCTTTTCCCATTTTGGTGCTGACATTATCAAAAGGCGCACAAAAGATGTCATCTCTTCTGGCAATACATTTGGGAAGTAGTTCACGACGAAGACACTGGAGAGCAAGATCAGGGCAATCAAACTGGCGGGTAAGGAAGGTTATGCACTCGTCACCACCCTCTTCCAACCACCAGTCAACACGTTCTGAGCTCCGCGGGCCTGCTCGCTCGGGATATTTTTGCTCAAAACTTGACAAGACAAGATCAGCGCGAATTTCCACAATATCGGCAGGGTTCCCAAGACCGCCGTTTCCGAGCAGGAGCTGATCGACGTGTCCGTAGCAGCGTAGCAAGTCCGCGTTGGGAGGATCTCCATATGTGTTCCACTATTTTTGCGTAAGCAGCGGGACCACAGTTAGGTCATTGTGAAAGAGAAAGAGAACGGACAATTTGTTCACCCTCAAGAATCGAAGTGGTTGTGGTCATTCGAAGGCGATGTTGATCGTAGTAAAGTCTGGCCTAGAATGACGATTACTACCAAATTTTTCAACAGAGATCGACTCGCACATTTTGCCAACCACTCCGCGCATTCAATAGATCGGCCAGAGGGACCATTGCTACATTTGCGGGGTCATCTTCATCGTCAGTGTCCTCATCGCCTTTCGCCTCATCCGAGTTAATGTGGTCGGGTGCACGTGGTGAGGGTTCGGGTTCGTCTGAGCTCATCTCCGCGTCTACATGTGCCTGAGTTTGGATCCAGTCGTAGTTATCGATTCCAGATTGGGCCTCAACATGGAAACTTCTGGAGAGGATGCGGCTTCCCATGATATGATAGATTTCCAAAGAGTAGTAGAGATTGGAAATTCATCACCAAACAAGTCGAGTCTACTCTGAGGCAAGCATCGGTGTAAGACTCGAGATGCTCGGCAATGCGAGTACGCACTTTGATCAAAGGCACGATTTTGTCAAGATAGTCGTTCTCGGCCTCCTTTCTCCCTATCTTGTCTACAATATGGCATCAGTACTCGAAGTAAACCGTCGACTAGGAGACCGGCCAAAGACGGATGTGCCTCGCAGCTGTTCAAGATCTTCGGAGCCCCAAAACATGGGCGTGTCGAAGGCGATCGGTAGTGACGCTTTGATCGACGAGTTAATGGGCGAAAAGGCATTGGCGGAGGCACATGCATACCAAGATATGTTGACCACCTTGAGGAGGTGCCTTGAGCTGCCTCCCACATGAGGCAAAGGATGAGGCCGGACCAACCGACATGGAGGCCATGCTTCTTCCAGTCAGCCTCGCCGATTAGAGAGGGGAGAGAGGATGTGCGCGTCGAGAGGGTGAGCTCTCGGGGCAGGGTGAACAGAGTGTGCCCTTCCTGCAGTTACAGCGGGTTGAGTTGACCGTGTTTCCAGCAGAAGCGAGAGAGAAAAAAAAATGGTGATGGCCAAATGGCTGTACCTGGAGATCGCGAAGGGCAAACGCACCCCAACCGAAGCCGTCTTTCCACGCGAATGTCAAAGCAGAACGATCAAATTCTCCGTTGTGTGCGGTGACCCAGTCGAGCAGCTGCGAGTGCGAGTGCGAGTGCGAGTGCGAGTCCATCGTGGATGGTGATCAAGAAGGAGCCAATCATCTGGTCTCGGAAATCACATGGCCCGCATGTTGTCCCGCTCCCTCAACCAGGCCATCCGCACTCACAACGACACTTTGACCAGCCTCTATCTTCAGCATAGCGAAACAGTACAGAGCATTCAGGAGACGTTGCTCACCCAAATCCTTCCAAACGTTGTTGACGAACTCGGATTGGACTCTCCCGCACGCGACTGGGCACAGGAATGGCTTCGAGACGACTGTAGGTCCCTTCACTGCTGAGTGTTCAGCCCGCACTCGCAGCCCCGTTTTTCTCATTCAATCCATCTAAGTGTCTATATTCCGCACACTCAAGGTGAGAACGCGGCTGTTTGTTGCTCGCTCATTGTGCGCGGCGTTTGACGTGGTGACGACCAGAGACATCAATTCACAAAGGCGTTTGCGCTAGAGTCGCTCAGGACGATCCTCACATGGCGTCTGACGCACTTGAAAAGCCAAGATCCGACGGCCTTTCCGGAATCCCCGCTCCATATCCTCCCGTCACCCGCGTCTGATATCCTAAGGCGGCCAGTCCTGATTCTGAGACTTGCAAAACTGGCCACTCTGCAGAAGGACCCTCGAGAACACATCTTACGTTCAGTCGAGGGACTCCGCCTCAACCTTCACAATATCAATTCCTCGTCATCATCTTTGCCGGAAAGTTCTTCACATGACCCTGTGCTCCAGTACATACTACTGGTCGATATGGAGGACGCATCCATGAGGAGTTTTGTGCGTCTCGCCCCGAATCTACATTTAATGTCCGAATATTCCCCATCACTGATTGAGTGCCTTCGAGGATAGAACCTCGACCTGCTGACTTGGTACACTCATGAAGTCGCACCTCGTTACCCTGGGCTGTTCGGGACAGGTCTGCTTTTCTCATCGACAAGATGTTATCTCATTTCTAACGCCACATCATCTCGCCCTCAGTCTTTGTCATTAACTTCTCATGGACACAGTCCGGGATTTGGAGCGTCATCAGGTTCGCATTCTCGTGATCTCGGAGCTGCTCGCTCACACACTCACCCCTGAACCCCTCTCCTTGCCTAGGCTTGCCCTCCCCGAGGCAGTTCATAATAGGATCTTCTTTCCTTCAAGGGAAGCCCTCCATGAGTGCATCAGTCCCTCGTTCCTTCCCCAGGGTGGGTTTTACAGCCTCCGAGAGATGCACTTTGATTTATCTCCTTTTAGAGTACGGGGGGCACCTTCCTCTTCTTCCGGAGATCCCCAATCTCTTGGATACCACGCAACACGCAACTCCAACGCCTTCGCTCTCGTCATCACTCTCATCCTGTAGGGATGAAGACAGCGGCGTATCACTCGCACATCTTCCTCAGGAGAGCAGTGCAAACCTTGGGAGTCGCCGCAAGATCGCATCGTCGTTCGCGCACATCTCTCCGCGATCGCAGTTCAATCCCTTCTACGGCTACCCTATCGGTCCCTCGCCTTACTCGCTGGCTCCTGCCGCACTACCTTACCTACGCTACGGACGTCGGCGAAAGCGTGACCTCATTCGCACCCTCGCGGCTTTATGGTGGGAAAAATGGAGGTCGAGGGTTTCGTGGACCTTTTCTTTCCTTTTCGTCTTCTTTTGCGTGCGGTGGTGGTGGCGCCAACGAAGGAAGCGCGTGTTTTTCATTCGGGGTCCGCCGAATTAAGCGATGTCATGATACACGCAGACACGGAGGGACAATTCTTTGATGACCATTACGACACGCGGCCACCACGCCAAAGGCCCGATGCACGACCTGAAACGGAAAGCTTACTGAGCGAGCCCTCGAGACGATGCAATTCAAGACGAGACGCTCGCGAACTGCACAAAATATCTTGCGACCTGGGCTCGTCCCCCGGTGGCGTGTTAGGGTTACAAGCGTTTTCTAAACGTTACGCGCGCCTCGTGTAGGGCAAAAAAGTCATAATCGGTCGTGAAGGATACAGCGTCCGTATATGTAATGCTACAAAAAATACTCTGGAAGCTTTAGCGGGGAAAAAGTGGAGTTAGCCTTTGCCGGTCAAAATAGGACCGAGGCCAGGGTGACACTACTGACCTTTCCTCCAGCGTTCTGTGCTGCTTGTTGGCTAGGCCCGTCCCGTTCGTTTTCGGGTGCAGCTTCGAACACGTTGAAGTACATCTTTCCTCCGGGCGAGACTTCTAGTATGCTTGCGGAATTCCCACATCGATAACAGTAGTTCGGCGCGGACCACACCGTGGACAGGTGATTGTCAAAGAGTGACGCATATCCCTCCATGCATAGCTGGTGCGCACGTAGAATATGGGTCATACCATTCGTTTCCAGGAATTTGTGTACGACTCCCGACCCAAACGTGTACCCAGCGCCGCTGTTGATCATCCGCATTAGTCCACTGGAAAGATCCGGCTGAAAGAAGGTGGATGGGAGGATGATGGTGAATTTTACCGAGGGGATATTGCAAAATCCTCCTTCTCCGGATCGGGATCCGACCATACAAGGTCTGCCATGGGCCCTTCGTGTGGTATTTCTTACATGGGAAACGTATAAACGGATCACGCGCGCAAGAATTCCAAAATAATGCAAACCTCGGAATCGGTCGACCACTTTGATTTGATCAATTGAGTGAATAGATGGTGAGAGACCTTAAAGAAGAACAAGGGCGCATAAGCGGGCTGGCAAAATGGACGGTCCGACTTGGCAAGAAAGGGGAACCGACCGCCATGGACACAAAATATCTTGTCGTCAATGACTACCGATAGTGTCAAGAAGTCAAACATGTCGGTAAAATACGTCCAGACGCGTGACGATCCGTATTTTCGGACGCATTCCGTGTAGAACCCATATGTCTGGAACCATCGTGCATGAAGACGGGCAGGGGGTATTTTGTGTGAGGTGGCACAAACGCACTTGTGTGACAGCTCGTGATTCGTGATTCCCCCGAATGAGTTGCACACGATCAGGATATCGGAGCTTGAGGCATGTGAGCAGGGATATTGTTTCAACACTAAAGAGCCCTCTATCCACGTAGTCACCTGAAGCACAAAGAAGGGTGAGGAATCGGCGCTTGAGCGAATGACTCGGCCAAGGACAGGGCGCACCGAGGAACAAGTAGTTAGTATATGGGGCGTAACCACCTATACGAAATATTTCTATGAGATCATAAAACTGGCTTGAGAAATGATTAAGCGTCACCAGACGGAAATGATGGCTCGGTGGAAGCGCGCACCCATGTATGTCACCGACCACGGTCACTGGCGCACTGACATGTACGACGTTGGATTCTCGCATGAGGACCTCCTTTGTCTTCTCGCATATCTCGCGCAAGAGGGCTTCGTGGAGTAGCTGCTTGTGAAGGAGTTGTTGGATACACGCATCGAGGTCGAAGGGAGCCATAGATCCATATGATACAAACTTTGACTCGAGTGGTGACTGTGGTGCAGCAAAATCGCGTTCGCCCGCAGTGATCACGTGATCTCCCATCCCGTTCCGTTAACGTCGTCGTTACTGTAAATTGGCGGAGCTGGGCGCTGCGCTGGCGACAACAGCACCCGCAGTTTCCGACCGTCGCGCGGACCCCACACGACACGAGGAGCCCATACACAGCACAGTCAACAAATTCCGGGTGTTCAGTCCTCTACGATCCGGAAGCTAAAATTTAGGCACAGGTTCAATTTTTTTAAACTTTTCTCTTTTTTTTTTTTTTTTTTCTCCCTCTCTCTCAAGTTTCGCATTTTTTTTGGCTATCGCCCAACTGGCACTTCCCGCGCCCTAATAGCAGCACCCTCTTGCTTCGGCACAGCCAAATGATTCCCGCCATCTATCCGACATTCGGGCATTGATGCGTGTGTGCGTGTGCATATACACCACATCAAAATGTATATTTTTTGCGCGGCTTTGAGTCCCCGACTTGCAACTCAGCAGCCACACTCCGGTCACTTCTTCGTCCGTATCCCCCCCAGAAAGCGTATCTCAACCCCCTGCGAGTTTCGATCTCGTCATAGACTCCCACAGATTCGGCAAACGATATTGATGAGATCCATTTTTCGTTCGCGTTCCTTGCTCCTCCCCCCGATTGTGTCTCATTGTGCGGTGCGTGCTTATGTTCTCTCGCACCCGCCACGCCAATGGTCCCATTCCCTTCGCAACAGTCGTTTTTTCCTCGATCGTGTTGTAAGCACCCGTCCGTCCGTCCGCCGGCCGCATCTTCGCGCAAACATCCGCACAAACACCTTGCTGCGTTCTGTCCCTTCATTTCACTCTCCAAGGCGCTCCGAGCATCGTTCGTGTCTCACGCTTCTCGCAGCTCTGGACGCTAGGTCATGGGGAAGACCACGTTGTTTCGGAGGTTGTCACTCATGTCAAATTCGTTTGTGTAAAAAATTTGAGCGACTGATATGAGGTCCCTCCTGGAACGTCACCGGCCATCCCTCCAGTTACGAAGGAAACGAGGTCCGTGAAACTCTCGTCCACAGCTAACCCCATTTTTCACGGTGGACCCGTTTCATTCTGGCCCAGCCAGTTATCGCGATCTTCCCTTCGGCATACGTTCCCCGGTGGCAGCCCCCCCCTTGGATCTGGTCCACTCCTTACAACTTCGGTGTTTTCACATCCATAAGCCCTGTTGCTGACACGATACCCGCGCCCGTCGATGCGATGATCGCCACTTCTTGCCAGTACGCTTTTGATCCCGCCCAATGCAGACCGTAGAGCTGTCAGCCCAAAGCAAGTAGAACGTCTTGTGTGCCGCGCGCCCTCTCTACGCTACGTGCAGAGAAGAAGCTCGCACGAATTTTGAGCCCCGATCCCGATATGAAGTGCATTCATCGGCTACACGATCGCATTCAAAGCGGATGATGTCGCAAATCCGTGCAACTTTACACAGGCGGTACCGAGTCCCTTGCCCCGCTTACAGCTGAATAGCGCTCGATTATTAGATCAAATCGAGGCCCTACTTTTTTTTTTCCGAGGTAACGTTAGCTTGCTGTGCGACAACAGGATAGGTGATGGAGAAAACAGGTGATGTTTACGCTGACACTCGCTTGCCAAAGGTCGTTCTTCTGAATATCAAATACGGCGACGCGGTCATGGCGAGTGGCATGAAAACGAAAGAGGTTTACCTTTCTTGGCTAAGAGGTTGGGCATCTCTGATCGTGCAACGATGCGGCTCGAAACCCTAAGTGTTCCTTCGACTTCGGACCCAAAAAGGTTTTTGCCTCGCCACTTCGGCTCCAACTTGCCCTCTCCCCTGCATCTGCCCTTCTTGGTTTTTCTACTGGGCCGGATCTCTGGCACCCGCTCCTCGCCGGTCGCTGCCTGCTCCCAGGCCGTATTCAACAAATCCGATGCCGTTCAAACTTCGCTGTTCCTTCTAAAGTGCACCAAGAGTATAAAGTCTCTTACCACTTTGCGTATCCGACAGTCCAACAACCAACACGTTTCCTCCAACATGCAGCCGCCTCATGACACCTCCCGCAGTTATCCGTATCAGCGTCACCACCAATCCTCACTACCCTCCACTCACCCCCCCAACTATGTGGACCACAGTGGTCAGCCCGTCGGCTACCACCCGGTCGTACAGAGTGCCCAGGTACAACGATCCACTTACGGCCACCCCCAAGATCACCATCACCCAGGCATGCACCACTCCTATCCCAGTCAATCTCCACTCACACGAACGCAAACAGCCATGGTTGGCGGTAACCCCGCTGGTTTGTCAGGCCTCCCTATCGCCCAGCAATCAGGGTCGTCCATGAATCCCCAATATCCCCCTCAGCACTACGCGTCTGATGCACATCACCCCGGAGTGATGTTGAATCCCGAGGTGCCTTCCCACTATCAGAATTACCGCCCGATACAACACGGACAGCCCGTCGTCCCATCACAACCTCATTCACAGTTCGTCACCCCGCAGAAACCTTATCCAAACCCAGCGATGCAGACCCAAGGTGGTCACGCTCCATATTCGAACCCCGCTAATAATCCATCGTCACCCGTCGGATACGGGTCTCCCTCCCCACCCTCGTCGTCTTCTTCGTCCTCGCCTCATGCGTGTGGCGTGTGTGGGGCTACGTTTACCCGTCCACACGACCGCAAGCGCCACTATGAAAGCCAACATACGACGATCGAACACGTGTGCCAGTACTGTCGGAAGAGTTACGCGCGTGTGGATTCGTTGAAACGACACCTGGACAGGCCCTGTGACAAGATGCCCCAATCTGCACAGAAGGGCACCTGACCGGGTGGAGAGGGACCTCCGTTGTGAATCCGAGTGTTTTGATTGTTGCACTAGACGCCTGGTTTGTAATTATAAATGGACCTTCTTGCTCTCTATAGCTTTCGCATCGATATACGTTCTCCCTATATTAGTGTTTCACCTGCCAAATGATTAACATCGCTCTCCATCAGTTGAACTGGTGGCGAGATGCATCGAAAGCCGAATCGACCGAAACACGCTCTGGAAACGACTCCGGCCGCGTATTACAGCGCTGGCTGGTCAGCCCTTCGACCCGCGTTTCCTAACTCGAAGGAATGTATCGTTGGGGAATGTATCGTTGGTCAGTAATTCGCCGCAGATCTTATCCGGGAAATATAATGCGAATCCATAGGGATCGGGATCAAATAACGATATTGTATTTCTCTTGGTCTTGTGGACCCACCGGAACCAACTCTCACAATGATTAATGCACATTAATGATCAGCAGCAACGGGCGTAGCACCGTTACCCCCGTTCGCATGGAACCCGTAGCGGTGCAAGTCCGTCGTCTTATCTCCGACAACAAAAGGTACTGCAAGAAACAGAACAAGAAGTCCGAGAGGGAGAGAGTAGAGGGAGAGAGGAAGAAAGAAAAAAAGAGAAACATCTACCATACCAGACAGGACACAACCGTCTCAGGCTGTAGAGCTTCTCTTCTTCGTCGCATCGAGATTTTGCAGAACTGCACACGAAAAGGCAAAATGCCCGATTTCCCCTGTGCGATCGTCACCCCCACCCACACACTCCCAAACCTGATTTCAATTGGGTAAAAAACGGCGGGTTGGGATGGTGACATCAGTAGTCCCCCCTTCCTGCCAAACCTTTTACGAGCAAAAAAAAAACGAAAAACAAAAACAAAAAAAGGGCTTTTTTTCAGAATAGGGAATTTCATTTCCCTCCTCCTCTTCCTCCAGCAGGAGCTCGCCAGAGGGAGTAAGAGAAAGAGAACATTCCATTCCACTGGGCCGAAATGCAAAAAAAAAAAATGCAGCGCCCGATTGTCAGGGGGCTGTCAGACATGGTGTCTGAACTTGCTTTGAGGGGGGGCCTTTCATTACCCCCTTTTGATCGTTTTTACGTTTCCTATGTTCTTGTTGGTTGCTGTGCTGCTGCACTTCCAACCAAAGCCCATTCCGGCCGGCGTTGTGGATGGAAAGCGATTGACGGTAGGGTTTTGGATTCACGTTTGTGGCTGGGCTGGCGGCGCGAGTGAGGGTGCGACCGACGGTCATGAACAGGTATAGGTGGGCACCAAACACCGTGTTTGGGCTTTTCAAAACGGCGGGGTGTTGCCACCCGTGTCTGTCTGTCTGTTCTGTCTGTTTCCAAACTGAACTAAACAATTAATCCAATCCACGGCCCACACGGTCACCCGCCACCAAGGGATCATTCCAATCATCCATCACCCATCATCGCCGTGACGAAAGGCGGGATCACCGATGCATCTCCGCCAACTGTCGCAGGGATCGCATCTATCCCGGATTGTCGATCGACCTTCCAACCCTTCCCTTTTCTCTCTCTCGCTCTCTGTCTGTCCGGACTGACAACGGGTCTGACAGGTCAATCGCCTTTTACGTACCGTTGGATACGGGTACGCTTCAACTGAACTCCAGAGAGGGTGGCGTGGCGCTGCGCTGCGAGACCTTGGCGAATACAAACCTCTCCATCCTCCCTCGGGTGATGCCGCGCGCGCCCCGCAAGACTTTGTCTTCCTTTGCGTGCCACTTGCAACTGACTGGTTATTGGCACCGACCGTTTTTTTTTTTTTTTTTGAATGGGCAATACATACCGCGCAGCACCATCACCCTGGTTCTAGCGGCCGGAGATCCGAAGGGGGGTATATCCCCGGAGTGTTGCACCACCACCGCCGCCCATCTGAGTCCCCACCCCGTAACAAACAACAACGACAACCCCCATTCTTCGGGATTTCCCTAGCTTCGACGGCAGAGGAAGGGGGGGAAGGGGAAGTGGGAGGGGAGAAGAGAGGTTTCACGGCGTTCATGTGGGCTGCTTCGATGGGACGCGAAAACAAGATTGGTAGCCTGCAATCCTGGTTCTGTGCTCGCGCGCGCGTGCCGGCGGGGGTGTGGGCGTGGA